>JBBPLP010000308.1:0-28198 GCA_038089875.1 Fistulinella prunicolor
GACGCTTTCATGTGCATTGTATAGTACTTTTCCGACATAAGCTGAGCGTGTGACCATCAATGACCATGGACGTGAATGCAACTAGTGAAACCTACTGGTGCCAGATACTGATTTCGAGAAAGCCTATGTCAGACTGCTGTTTCCCAAAGTCCGTAGTCTTACCAAATTCCAGGACTACTGATATAATCTACATTACAGAGATTAATCGGGGCTGAAATCTCTTATGTGGGGACCTTTACCCATGCAACTGGCACAATAATCTTTTTCCCACTAACTGAGCGGCTGTAAGCATATAGGAAAAAAAAAACTTGAAGCTCAACACGCACAGATGTAGATTCGGTGGACGAGAAAGCATTGTGTAGCTACTCCAACAAGGCTCTGAATGTAATCAATACGCGTCCGAAGAGTAAATAGATATGGGTACCGTCGAGATCAGCTGCAACAAATATTTGTTGTTAGATATTTGACTCGGAAAGAAGTTGTGAATAGAACTTACCGTAACCTCTACGGGTAGGCCCGGAGAATAGGGCTGTGAAAGCGACGACCCATTCAGTGGTGAAGATGCGTTCGTCAGGCCAGCTACGATATATTTGTACACTACACAGGGCACCACATGAACAAGTTATCCAGCTAGTATGTATGCCGAGAAACGCACCGCCAGCCACAGTTAATCCTTCGTGGATTGTATCGAGTACCCTATTGCAAACCATCGGTGACGTCGCGAAGCAACATAAGCTGGCCTTCACCATAGCGCTGCTACCTGCCGAGGATGGCTCATCATTATGCCTGATTTGTAGATAACTCGACTCATGAGACCCTTTATATGCAAAGGATCGCTTTGATAACTGGAACAAAGACATGATGAACTAATGAAAAAGTGCGCAACGCATGAACCCTACCGGGTATAGTAGAAGAACCTATGGGAGTTGGCAAGAATATGCTTTGTTCTCATCACTGGAACACACTTTTTGATTGAACAGTTAAGTAGTACTCACGTTTGCATGCATGTGATGCCGTAGAATCCGGTCGACAGGAGAGCAGAAAAGAACAACGCGCCGTACAGCGGCCCGTGTAGCGAGAGAAGCAAGTTGGCTGACATGAATTGTGCGAGATCTAGTAGACTGCCTTGGTTGGGAAACGGGGTCAAAATGGAGGCGCTGCCCGGGCTGGCCTATAGTATATGTTCATGCCTAACAATAGCTGCTGACTGGTCGTCGTACTAAACTATGGGATGAAGTTCACGTCAGGGCGGGGTGAGGGAAGCCAAGCGCTTTGATTACTGAAGCATGTTATGACGCTGCGAAAGCTAATGGTTTTTTTGTTAGTCACCTGGAGCCGTCGAGATAGCATCGTGGGTTTTGGATGACTGCAATGTTTGTTTGGCAGTACGATGATACGACTTGACCAAACATGGAATCCTCGTGTCAGCGGATGAACATTACATAATAACTTTTGTTTCAGACGTCTTTCTCTATTACATCGGGCGTTCCACTGAGTACGCAGACAAGGTCCACCGTTCAGTAGACAAATCCAAGTATCATCATCATCAGTACATAAAACGACTCTTATACCTTGCATGAAATTTTTGAAAAGATGGGCTGGGTGAGCTGTATGTCCTTCCCGATCATGAATACATCGCATCATGATAGACGTAAGCTGACGGAGAAATGGATGAGGAATGCTCGCTCAGCGCATCATACTACACGAATCATCATTCGTCATGGAGCTCAGAATCTGAACTAAACCTGAAGAGTTAGCAAAATCAACAATTGGCTGGATATAGACATCTCGCACTGTCCAGGAAAGAAACTGTACGACATATTCTGAAACGCAACGCCCTTGGCGGCGTGGCGCCGCATCATGATCAGGCGTTGAGACATGCCAGTGCCGGGGTCTGTTTCTGGCACAGCAAGGCACCGTGGGGCACAATCGGTTCGACTTTGCAAACATATGTCAAGTAAGCAGTAACTCAGTCGAGCGTACTTTCTGCTTGGCTGGTCCATGGGACTCTGACACCTCATTATAGGTCAACCAGTCACTGCGGCTGACTTATTGCTCAAGGTTAATAAAAAGTTTTCTCAGCTCCAGCCGCCTTCTGTTGTTGGGCCGCGCGCAGCGCACCTTTGGCCAACTCTCTTCGTTGTTGTAGTGGGTAATTCGCCTAAGCAGCCCCAATGGAAGGGCGGCATTTGGTGGAGTGTGGCGGAGCAGTGAAGCCTGAGAGACTTCGCAGGCTCGAAACCGCATGTCTTATTTCACCTCTTGACCTGTCGCTGACTGCGCATAACACGGCCCTAATCATAGGTTAGGGGTGTCTGACGGACAATGCAGGAAAAAGAACCGACAGCCAAGGTTATCCCCTCAGGGGCATTCTATTTTCATCCCACTGTCTCATATAGTGGTGTTTCGTTGCAGTGTCATTCAAGTCACATGAACTCATGATCATCAAGATGTCCATTGAGATCAAGATGTGTAAAATGACCATACTGTATAAGACCATAAGGTTCACATGCACGTCCGACGGATGTCTGATTCGTCGGATACAAATATAATCTTCTACCTCTGGATATCATGCAGTGCATATTATCATCGATTTCCGATGCACTTTCGATGCATGATATTCATTAAGCAATTAGCGGGGCGCCTTCCACAGCTCATAAGTTGCTTCGAGACTTTCTTACGCATGTATGTATGTATATTACTGCCCACCGACTGTAGGAACCCTATTTATCCACCCTTCTCCGGCTCCCTTTAACTGGAGTAGACTCGATCCCCTCATGTCAACCAACTCACTTCCCCCGCTATACGGGCCAGTGTACGGCGCGTTGTACTTTGCTGCTGTCCTAACGACTGGAATTTACGGTGTTACATGTATGCAGACGTGAGTATCATTGTTCGTCCCAAAGGTGTACTCTAATAATGCCTATGAAACGAATTCTTTCCAACCCCATAGATTCTTTTACTTTTCCCAGTATGGCCCACACATTGTACACTTTCTGTCGGCTTATCGTATCTTCGTTCCAGCTATCGAAACGATCCTTTGTACGTGAAGAGTTTAGTGAGTCGATTTTATTCATAATTCATGCGAAGTAATGAACCACTTTTCTCAGGTAGCAGCTTTATGGTGAAGATTATTTCACTTCCGTCCACGACGTGCCTGATGGTTCGAAATAGGGCACTCGATACAATCCACGAAGGTTTAACTATTTCAGGCGGTTTGTTTCTCGACATGCGTACCAGTTGGGTGTCTTATTCGTGTTGCGCTCCGTGCAGTGTACAAGTACATCATGGCTGGCCTGGGGCACCCATTTTCGCCACAGAATGGGCTGCTGACGCCACGGCCCTATTTTCCGAGCACACCCATTGAGCTTATTGTAAGTTCTATTCTCAACTTCGTTCAGAGCCGGATGGCTACCAACAAATCTTAGGTACAACTACTCTTGGCGGTACCTACTTATCTTTCCTCCTGGAGCGTGCATGTAACAATAACGTTCAGGCTCTTGTGACGGTGGCTACACAAGGATTTTTCGTCTACCGAATTTACGCTTGTGGGTCTCGGGTTTCACACTGTTTTCCTGTCTACTCATAGCCACCCAGTCTATGGGAAGAACATAATTGTACCAGTCACATGGGTGAGGAGTCCACGCATATACAGTAAGAACTTTAGGTCCCGCCTAATCCCTGTAATGTAGGTTATCCCAGCAGTCCTAGAACTCGGTATGACTATGAGCTTTGAGAAACTGGGGTCTGATGGGGGTTTTCTATATATTAGGGTCTGCTACCGGTAGGTTTTCGTTTGTTATATCCACAACTCATCACCGCTGATAATCATGCCCTCAGTTTATGTTGGAATAGCGCTGTGTCGTGTAAATGGGTTTGCTCCTTTCTTTTGAATAGAGTATAATCTACTTACGCGCCCTTCATATTTGCCTCCAGCGTGGGCGCTGTTGATTTCAGTATCACAAAAGACCATGAATCTGTGGTAAGAATATCATCAAAGGTCAGATCTGAAAGTCAGTATTTGGCGAGTAGCTCCTAGGCACCTTGTGTCTTGCAACGGCCGCTGGAGTGGATGTCCTGATTGCCATTTTCCTGACCTTCTTACTTGTCCGCAAGCGGACCACCGCTGGATCTGTAAAGTGAGTGCATAGTTATGTCTATGTGTCGTGTTGCCGAAGTGCATCTGATCATGTATTTTTGTCCTCAAGTACGTTGCACATTTTGCAACGCCTCGCCGTACTTACAGTGAACACGGGTATCTGGACTGCGTCGTTCGCTATCTTGACCCTCATCTTGGTGCGTTACGAGTCATCACTGATATGTTGACCCGCAATAACAAGTTTCTGATCTATGCGCTATAGCGTTATCTCTTCCCGTCAAATATGCTCTTCGCTGTGTCTGGCATCCCAATTTGTTCGGTATACTGCAACACCCTCCTTGGCAATTTGAATGTTAGAATGTACGTTCGGGGTGAGGGAATGATACACGATGACGGGATGGTCTTGTTCATGAATTCAAATTCGCGGGTATCTGACTGCATCATGAGTGATAGACAGCGTGTACGTCAGGAGGTGGGTCTCACAATATTTTCAACCGGGCTGGGCGATCATGGGCCAATCAATCAACAATACACATTACAGGGAAAATGAGATATCACACTGGATGAGAGGTTTCCATGTGATACCACCGCACCGCACGGAAGAGTACCTGAGCTTGTTGGGCGTTGAAGTGGAAGATTCGGTGTGCTATTCGACCTAGGTCTTTACTGTGCGTTCCGCTCATTTCCCCCGTTTTTCTTGGTGTGGAGCTGTTCATGTATTCTACCAAACACCGCCGACTCGTGACCGTGCTGACATAGTATTCAATCATTTACCATGTCGTTCAGGTCGGACGATATCGATCTGTAAGTGTAAAGTGTAAGTGGTCTTCGGCAGAGCCACTCGATGATGGAGGGGGATCACACGGGAACCATCGAGTTAGTAGTCCAGACCAACGTTGAAATTGGTCAGGTGTGCCAGCTCGCTTGGGAGTACACCTCGTTACAGCCTGTCACTACTTGCTATTTAGTCGACTGGAAGCCTCGCGTTCACCCACCAGTCTTGCATTGGGACCCGCTTCACACACCCGGCGGCGTGGTCATTGCATTGCTTGCCTTCGTTTGTTATAGCTGGGAATTCCCTAGGAACGGCGGTGGTCGGGGTAGCGGTAGCCCCTTGATGAAAGGCTCGAAACCGCTGCCTACCCTGCCCTCTTTCCTGTCCATGTGCGTACCGTGCCGAGCATGGCCTCACCTATCGCATGGTTCAAATCATCAGAGGTAGATGACCGACTGACGTAGCAAACAGGACGACAGCCCTTGGTATTCTCTCTTTCGCACACTGACTCAAGATTTGGATTCTCGCTGCGCTCGCAGCCCAATCTTGCTACTTGTCTTAGCAGCGGGCTCTTCCAAAACGGTACCATTTACGGGCAGACCAGTGGCGGGGGAACGCGATATCGTCTTTGTGAGTCGAACTTCCGGGGAGCCTCTTAGACAGGAAGATGAGTCGGACTACATCACCTACATTGAATGAATCTGAAGGCTTGATAGCGATCTTGACGCAGGTTGGAATAAAGCTTGAGTGACCAAACATTCTTGAGTCCCAGGTATTTGATATTGACGGGCATATGCTCCAACTGTCATAACGGTGGTGTGATTCATTCAAGCGGACATATTCCAGGATGAAATCGAAAGAAATCGATTGATAAGCCAGCGCGTGTCATGACCGTCGGCCCGGGTACCTGCTAGCTGCGGCGCAGCCAGCCTCGCATGTATGGCAGTAACTAGCATTTGAATCCCAACATCGTAGATGGGTGAAGAGGGATCTATGATGCCTAGCACCAGCATGGTACTACATAGGAAGGCAAGTAAGTGCCGACGGGGAACTCAAAAAGATTATTTTCCGCCTTGCTGGTGCGTGGGAGCACACCTTCAATACTACAAGTAGCATTCAAGCAGTCCAACTGCTCCAGCCAAATCGCTGATCTGAGTTTCAAGCCTCTTCAAGGCTTCCCCAAAATGTTCGCTACCCACTGCCTTTCGTTCAGTTGCGCCCGGCACATCATTTTTGGTCACTGCCCTTTGGCCGACTCCTTATTGCAGCATTGTGTTGAGCCCCTTCCCTGATCTGAGAGCCTACTCAGGTCCAAAACTGCGTATCTTGTTCTGCCGTGCCTTGGTCAGTCCGTGACTGCGCATGCACCCTGGATTCTAGGAGAGGGGTGACTGAGGTACTGACAGCTCTGGTATCATCTCTGGGACACTGACTTCCTTTGTTCCCCGGAAAGAAGGAAAAGATGGCCCATCTCGAACTTCGGGCGTAAGGAATTTCTAAGTTTGGGTCGTGGTAGCATTCAGGTCACCGGAACGAAGATATGAATGTCAGTGACAGTGGCGGCCGCCTTGCTCCCGGGATTGGTTGTGAGTGTCATCCATCATGATCATGATCATCAAAATGTCCGTGCTGAGACCATAAAAATATCACCGGACAGATACGCCCAATCCGTAGGACATGTATTATTTTCTTTCCCTCTGTCATATGGCGTATAACATCAAAAATCATCATCTTTCGATGCAATTTCGATGCGCCGAGATATCTATTAACTAGTGGGCTTCCTTGCACAGCTTACTATGACTAGTTATCATTGAGTGCGTATGTCTACTGACTGCATATTCATTTTTGACGCCCCTTTCCGATTCCTGCCAACTGAAACGGACTCAATCCCGTACGAATCATGTCGAACAATTCACTTCTCCCGCTTTACGGGCCGCTTTATGGCGCGTTATACTTTGCTGCTGTCCTATCGACGGGAATGTACGGTGTCACATGCATGCAAACGTGAGCACCACTGTTCATTCCACAAGTGTATTACAAACATGTGCACAAATCGCATTCTTTCCAACCCCGTAGATTCTTCTATTATGTCCAGTATGGTCTATGCGTTGTGTGCGCTTTCGTCAGCTTATCACGTCTCCGCTCCAGCTATCAAACCGATCCTTTGTATGTGAAGAGTTTAGTGAGTCGATTTAATCCGTAATTCATGCGCATTAATGAACCATTCTTTTCAGGTAGCAGCTTTGTGGTGAAGTCCATTTTACTTCGCTCCGCGGCGTCCCTGATGGTTCGCAATAGGGCACTCGATACAATCCACGAAGGGTTAACTATTTCGGGCGGTTCGTTTTTCGACATGCATGGCAGTTGGACACCTTGTTCATATTATTCTCCATGGAGTGTACAAATATATCGTGGCTGGCTTGCCGAACCCATTTTCATCACCGAATGGCTCGTCACTTTCGCAGCCTCATTTTCCAGGTATTCCCGGAGAACTTTTTGTAAGTTCTATTCCCAGCTTCGTTCCAAGCTGAATATTCACCAATGAATATTAGCTACAGTTGCTCTTTGTGGTACCCAGTTATCTTTTTCCTTCGAACCTGTATTGATGAAACTCAGTCCCTTGTTACGGTAGCCACACAAGGTTATTTCGTCCACCGAGTCTACATTTGTGCGTTTCAAGGCACAAGCCCCTTTGCTGTTTACTCACAGCCGCTCAGTTAATGGGAGGAAACTTATTGTGCTGGTCACATGGGTAAGCAATCTCCGCACATGAAATCTCAGCCCCATTTAATCCCTGTACCGTACTAGGTTATCCCAGCAGCTGTGGAGTTCGGTAAGACTATGAATTTTGGAAGACAGAAATCTAATCTAGTTTTTCTAAATATCAGTATCTGCCATCAGTAAGTTGTCATTGAATGGTCGTATTCACATGCAAAACTGTTGATAATCACACCGTCAGCTTATGTTGGAAGGGTGTTGTGTAGTGCAAAAGAGTCCGTTCCTTTTCTTCGAAGGCAGTAGTCTGCTCATGTGCTTTTCCTATTTGCTTCTAGCATTGGCGCTGTCGAGATTAGTATCATGAGCGAAAATACAAATGTGGTAAGGATATACTTCAAAGTTCAGATCACCCCACCATCTGGCACACAGCTCCTAGGAACAATGTGTCTTGCTACATCCACCGGAATAGATATCCTGATTGCTATTTTCCTGACCTTCTTACTTGTGCACAAGCGGATCGCAGTAGGATTTGCAGAGTGAGTACACATACCTGAGTCGTGTTGCTAGAGTGCGTCTGATCATATGTGTTTGTTCCCAAGTACGTCACACATTTTGCAACGCCTCACTGTACTTGCGGTTAACACGGGTATTTGGTCCGCCATGTTCGTTGTCTTAGCCCTCATCTTGGTGCGCGTTGATCATCCCCGACATGTTGGTTTGTAATATCTTCCTGATCTACACGCTACAGCTACGTCTCTTCCCATCAAACATGCTCTTCGCCGTATTTGCCCTTCCAATTTGCTCGGTTTATTGCAATACCCTCCTTGGTAACTTGAATATCAGAATGTATGTCCGAGGTGAAGGAATGATACACAATGTCCAAGTGGACTTGATCATAGATTCGTATCCAATACCATGAATGACGGACAGCGTGCACATCGGGTAGGCTTTCACAATCCAAGCGGGTTGGGCAGTCATGGGCTGATCGGCTGATGCTGCTCAATATAGGAATCTACGAGTCCACCACACCACGCAGGAGAATGTAGAGTAGACGACCGCATGTATACATCTCCCAAGAGGCAATGTGGAGTGTAGTTTGTACATTCGATTTGTCCGGACGGAAATGGAACTTAGATCCGGCCGTGTCAGGGTGCCAACTCTCGGCTCAAATACATACGCCGCATTAATGAGTCTATGGCTCGTATTCTGTACGGTTGAAAGCAGGTATCCACTGCATCATGCACATGTTTGCTCAGTCAGCGAACAAGCATTCAAAACGAAACGTAAACCCAACGAACATCCAGGACCGGATCAATTGATGCTTACAGGCGATAAGCCCAAGTAGGCTCCTTGAACGTCACTTGACCGTCTTCCTCAATCATCTCCAGGGCATGGCCCGTGTGAAATGGTTTCAACCGCGTGTAGTGTACGCCCTCCTTGATGTCATTACTTCCAATGTCATGGCTGGGTTCATGTTCGTAATGAGGAATCCAAATCCCCATGAAAGGCACGATGCAAAAGCTCACCAAGAGATGATATGTTGGAAAACGATGGGTTGCGTATTTGCATCCCCTACACTGGATCGACATAACAGGCACCGCGTATGGGCAAGACTGGGTCGATATTCTATGGACAGCTCAGCAGCCTGGATGGCATCTATATGTTCTTCGCTGACGACTTGCCAGCGGAATGCTCCGACATGTGACAACCGATACTCGGCATGATATAGAGCAGCATGTTGCAACTGACGTTTGGCATGTGACGGTTAGTGTTAAGACTCTTCCCAGTTGATAAGAAGACGAACCGCATCCCTCCAATTCCAGACATGACGACTATTGCTACTGCAAGACAAACATTTGATTCGGGCATTCCGACGGTCCATATCTTCCACTGTGGCCACATTTGGATCTAGCCCGCATGCATGGATAATGTAAGGTGCGTCCCTCAAGAATCTGATTTTAAACCGCCTCTCGATAGGCGAAGTGAGTTCCAAGTATTGTCTGTGCCAACTATTCAGGTCTGTTTGCGGGAGCATGGAATTCAACACCTCGGGATACATGAAGGCCGACGATGTATCAAACACTGCGCAAGCCAGGCGCAGTTTGTCACGGAAAACCTGGAATGATTTCGTATTCACAGTACCGCTTGATGTTACAACTCGGTCCGCTGAAGTTCTATTGGAGGACAAATCCGAAGGAATCTTGATCAACGCCGCAAGTTGTACTTCAAGATCCTTCCTCCAATTGTCAACGAGGGCGGGTAGCAGTGCAAATGCGGTTTCGAATAGCGGGGTACTTGTGTGGATTTCTTCAGAAGCCATGATGGTGTCTCGGAAAGGAAGGAAACGAGCGATATCGGTGATGTGAGGAAGCAGGTCAAAAGCTGGCGTGTTCGGCGGAGGGCTTGCCATGTACCTGGCGAACTCGGTCGCCAATGACTGTCGGCGTGCTGGGTACACAACTGCCTCTAATCGTCGGGACCTGAAATCGTTCATCGTCTCGACCCACTCAGGCCATATCCGGGCCCACTCTATCGTGCCCAGAATCAACTCAAGTCAAGGTTTTCGCACGCAGTGAAAGCCAACCTTTGTCGGTGAGCGTCCTAGATGTCCTAAATACAGACTTGTGGGCTGCCTGGAGTGCACGACATCCAAAGTATGCAATCTCGCGCTCATATCCCTGCTCCTCAAGACGTGCGAAGATGCTATGCAAGATTGATTGTTAAGTTATGGATGTGAAGGAAAGGACCAACCTAGCTTGTCGCTGTTGCCGACGCAATTCCAAACTAAGTTTGTGGTTTGATTCGAGGCTACTCTTCCAGTGTTCACATTGCATAGCGTGCTGTTGGAAGCCAATCAAGGCGCAGTCACAAAAGAGAGAAATCAAACAAACCTTGCATATAGCCGAATACCGCTCCTTCTTGTCGGATAAAAATTGTTTCTTGTCAGAAGAGCGGCTATATTCGTCCATAAACGAGTCTGCTTGCTCTTTGTCTACCAATAATTCTGTGTCTGACGCGGTTCAGCACAGTGATGTATCGCATGACAATGTTACATACCACCATGTGTGGTCACATGTTCATTGGCTAGCACAAAGCGAGTGCGAATAATTTCGTGACATGAAGATAAAGAGCAAAGCCTGTTTCTTTATGAATCCACATACTGTGAAACATGCATGAAATCCTACCGTGCGATTTTGCAGTCTGTACAATACCTGCGGCGCATTTTCCACATAACCATTTTTGCATATTTCCCACAATCCTATTCCGTCTCAGAGGGTTTTTAAGTATACGAAGAATCCATACATACATGACAACGAGCATAAAACACGAGGTTTGCATATTCGGGTTCGGTCAAATCGGCTGGGCAGTCAGGTAGACCCGGCACTTGGCAACGAGCAGTCTTCCAGATGAACACTGAAGACTTGTCCATCAAAAGATCGCGAAGCGATTTGCACGTGCGTGCAAGGTTCAGGAGGTCTATAGGGTGAATATATGCAGCAATCTATCATCGCCACACCTGTTAACAAACAATCGAAAAGGGGTGAGGTTTGCAATGAAATCTACACACAAGAAATAACACGTCCAAGTTCAACTGACATAGTTCGCTTGGCTCTTTTCGACGCCGCTTCTGGCGCGCGACTGCACCGACTCGTCGGCATTTCTTGGCTAGTGACAGAGTGCCTTCGATAGCAGTTCCCTGTGGCGGAACCCCGTCGTTTTTGAGGACTTGCCCCATATCAGTTCTTCTTTTCGAAGCTCTTGTCTGTACCATCGTTGTCGTTCGTGAAAAAGGGGCTCACGAGTCGTGCTCTGATGTTGTTACATTTGTGGCAAGTGCCGGCGGGCTGCGAATCGTGTCACGTGTGAGATTATTTGAAGGTCCGGTTTGGAGTTACACCAAGCGAGTCGACGTATCGCGCGTTCATGCCGCCGAGCAGTAAGTAGACCTATCTAATAAGAATGTCATATTTCCGCTGATGGGATTACTTAGGTGTTCGTTCTTGTCCACTCGTTTCTCTGTTGGTTTATTGGCTCCCCAGTTTGACGGACATGAAGGATGCAGCCCTCGAACGATGACATCGTGCCGATTAGCATGACCGATGGGTTTCCACACTTTGGACTCTCTGTATACTTGACCAAGTAGGAGGAAGGTCGCACAGTCGAAGCCTCTCGCATCAAGGTCGATCGGTGCCTTGGGTCATTGCAGGGAAGTGCGGAAGGACCAGAGCACTGGCATCGGGAGATTGATATAGAGCGATTGATTCACAATATACTAGCCAGGACAAACTCTGCTTTCGTTGCTCGTTAACACCATAGTAATTACAGTGATACAGATGACGTGGACGCATGGATGACGTGGACGATTGGGAATGGGAATTTGCAGGGAGAAACTTCAAGACACGACATACATACCTCCGACCGAAGTCATACGTGTAGAAATGCATGTCCACCCTGACGCGTCCGTACTCGGTGATCCAACATTGCGGCCCACTGAACACCTCAGGAGTTGGGAACGCTACAGGTCCCACTAGATTTCCCTGTAGTAAGAGTCACTTTTCTGCCATCAATATCGCGTATAGCCTGAGTAAGGTACGTGCGATACGTGATTCGGATGATGTACCAGTGACACCCTATAACATTCGCTCCGGCAGGGATACACTGACCCTTCTATAATAACATCACGACAGCAGACCATCGCGGGTAGATCTGGAAGAACAAGATAACATACCCAGATAATATGCAAACCCTAGCATGTAGGCATATGTTCACTTTCTGCACTTTATTTGGGAAAGGTGTAATAGCAAAAATAACATATGTAATGGTGTCGCCGGTCTCCAGCGCAATACCTCCAGCATAAATGTGCGCAGTTGTGGAAGCATATCCCAACCATCTCCAAACGCAGGTACTGGATGTCATCATCAGGAACGCCGAGAACTGACACAGTAAAGCAGAAGGTTGAAATGCCTCCATCCCAAGTTCCGACGACATCATCGGGTTCATCTTGGACGCGTCGAGATGGTAGGCGGCCGCTATGATCATCACGGTATTACCAGAAGCAGGTGTTGATAGATTGACGAGAGAGCATATGTTTTTAGGTAACAGTCATTTTATGTGTGCCACACGGCAAGACGCCGCCAATGTCCAATGACGATCCCGAGATGGTGTATATCCATCAAGTGACGAGAAACTTCCAGATGGTATCCCAGCCTATGGTCTGAATATTCTTCCTTGGTTGGAATGCATTCCTGTGTATGTTACAACTGAAGAAATTCCATCGATACAAGCTTGTGCTCTCCCGGCCCCTGACAATTGAACCAGGGCCAGGGATGACATGGTGTGTGACGGTTCATATTCGGAGTGCAAAGGAACTTTCAGGTTTACCTTGCTAATGCCTCTGGGGTCTAGGAAAATAATTGCGTCAGCCCGTCGTTTGAAAAGACAATCCATGAGGACGCTGATGAACATCGGGTGTCGGACGACGAGATGGCTTACCTTCCTGACAACCTTTTTGCTGTTGGCTCGGATGCAGTAAGTTTTGACCCACACACATTTGAAAGGGTTGAAATTCGCCATTCCAGACACATACTGTCGCGCATGTTGCATATGTTGTTTCGGGTTATTCGGAACATCGAGAACGACGTTCTTCGCGGTCTTTATATCTATGTATAGTTTTTTTCGTGAGAAAGTGACATTGAAACTGCATGGCTGCGGCACGGGCTGACATTCTTGAGGGCTATGTAAGTATATACTTTTTGTAGTTCAGCAATAGAAATGTGACTTTCACCGAAGGACGACGAGTAATTATTGTTATGCTCACCATAGGCGGAAAGGTAAATCAGGTCCAACACGTCTTCCACGTCTTGAGGTACGATCGGCATTCGATGGACATGCTCAGTGCAACCGTAGAATGGATATATACTCTTCTCATTTCCAGGCTGTAGTGATGACATGACGTGTGGCTAACGAATACCTACACGGAGTACACCATCACGGTCATGCCAGTGGACAATTGTACAGCTCCGTCCGCCTCTTGGATACCGTCTGCCGACCCGTCTGGATCTCTGCCCCTTTCCTAACCCGTGCCAAAAAACATCGCACTAATGCTATTCCAAGTCAATATTAAATCGTGACTGTCACAAAAAGAGACCAACCTGGCCACTCTCTGCCGCCGGAGCAAGTCCAACTCGATTCCGCGTATTAATGCCAGGCGTTTCTTCCAATTTTCACATCGAGAAGCGTGCTGTTAAATGCCAATGAGGGAGATGCGCGTGAAAAACGGGAAAAAAAGAGTTGTATGAACCTTCTGAATAGCCGCGTACTGGTGCTCCTTGTCGGATAAAAATTGCTTTTTATCGGAGGAGCGATTATACTTATCCATAAAGGAGTTCGCCTGCTCTTTGTCGACCATGGTCTGTACGTCTGTAACGTAATCCAGCATCATGACAGCTCGCAAGATAATGCCACATACCACCTTGAACGGTTACACATTCAGCAGCCAATACATTGTGGGTGCGAATAATTTCATCGCACGAAGACAAAGGGCAAAGCCTATATTTTGTGAGTTCAAATACTAAAACGTCTATGGAGTCCTACCGTTCGCTTTTGCAACCTGGACAATACCTGCGGCGCATTTTCCACAAGATTGTTTGCACAGTTTTCCGACAACCCTGCTCTTATCTCAGGGCATTTCAAAGCAAGGAATGAATCTGTACGTACGTGGCAACGGGTATAAAACACGAGATTGGCATATTCAGGTTCACTCAAATCGGCTGGACAATCAGGTAGACCCCACACTTGCTGGCGTGCAGACTTCCAGATGAACGCTGAAGACTTGTCCATCAAGAGTTGTCGGAAAGATTTGCACGTGCGCGCAAGGTTCAGGAGGCCCATAGGGTGAACATGTCCAGCGATCTATTACCACCATAACCATCAACAAACGGTTGAAGGAAAGGGAAGGAAATCTACGTACGAGGAATAACACGTCCATGTTTAAGTGACACGGTTTGGCTGGCTCCTTTCCATGTCGCCTCTTGGCCTGTCGGCGTTTCTTGGCTGGTGGCGGATCACCATCAAGTCCCAGGGAAGGTCCAGAGGCAGGGTCCTGCGGTGGTACTTCGTCATTGCTAGGGGCTCGCCCTGGCTCGATACTTTTACTGGTACTAACTCTTGCCTGCACCATCCTTCAAGACTCGAAGTTGGTGGAAACGTCGGGTTGTGAGTTTACGCATTTGCTTTATATATGTGGCCGCCGCGGCTACCCCAACATGTCAACTCCGATCGCCAAGCTCATCAGGGTCCATTCCAATAGTACCGAGACCAACCTGAAGCAGACCACCAGATGAGTGGTGTTGAGCAATGCCAGGCGATTGAGAGACGTTGTTGGGTGGGTTCGATCCCGCCCGCATCGATTGGTAGTTGATCCCTTTATTTCTCGCCTCTTCGCTCCCCGGGGTATTACGGGCGTTGGATTAGTGATGGGATCACTGACTTGTCCGTTCTGTTTCGCTCGTTTAGTAATTGGCTACTGGTTCGACAAGCATAGTAGATGAATGTTCCAATGATATTATGATGTTTGTGCTGACCGATGAATTTGCATATGTCACATGCTGCGCATGGCAGAACTTGGACTTCAGCCGACGGCAGGGTTGGCTCACCGAAGACGGACATGCACTTCTACATTTATGTACGGCTTTGGCTGAAGCTACATGGAATTATATTTCTCCCTTCCGATGTTCACGCGATCGGAAGAGGCCATGGTACTAACAAACAGCTGCGAACAAAGGTTATCCAGGCCAATATGTCGTGCTATATAGAACTAACATCGCTAATCTTCTTGTTTCGTGTCCTGAAACAGCCTGGAGCACCGATTGTGCATGTCATAAACAAATTCAGAACCGGATTGTGTTCCGTCCTGCTTCATTTGAGGCGGAGGTCATACCGAGGGTGGAGGAGTGGCGGTTGATGGCACGGATGGGATAAGATGAGGGTGGTGAGCACATACCAATCTGAAGCGTTTTTAGTATGCCTACTTGTCATCGAGTCGTTTTGTAGACCTTAATCATCGTCAGTGTAGTCAGCTTGAAAATGTACGTGGCGTAACGTCTAGAATAGTTGTATGAGCGAGGACATGTGAGAGATATTTTGCACCCTAATGGACCCGCAGAGGTTCACGCTGACAACCGATAGATACCATATTCTTCCCCAAATTCACAATTTCGTGATCATCTTGCTTCTTACGATGTTAACATCCTGCTTATTTGTTTTCCGCTTGTATCTTCAAGCTTCAAGTGCGATGTGCGGGCACACACGGCATTCGTTTGCCGTGAAGCAGTGCACGATAAAGTTCGCAAATTCGTCGGGTTGAAAGGATTAAGCAAAATAAGCGCTGGTTTGAGTTGAAGCGAGTTCATCTATTTGTATTTTCTTTCTCCACGTTACTCATAAGCATGCATTTAGCCTACGGACCTTACAGACTACACACGGAATATACGGAATTGCCCACAACCCGCCAATCGAACTTGAGCCTGAACCTTGACCGAAACACAACGGAAAGCTGGATCAAGAAGTCAAATGGCAAGATGTGGCAGTGGAGAAAAAGAACTGTCTGCAGAAGGTCTGGCTTGAGGCGACACCAGGTTTCGACGTTCAAACTTCCTGCTCTGCAGGGGTAAACAAAAGATGCAATTAAGATTGGTGAAACTTTACCCAAGTACTCCTTTTGGGAAGGCTGACCGGTGAGCGCCGCAGCATTCGCCGGTCACCAAGCACTGCGCTATGCACTGCCGTAAACTTTACGATAGGGACCACTGGCCAAAGAGTCGGGTGCGGTATTATATCTTTTCCCCCTTCTTTTATATCCTGTTGTTCAACCCTTTGGTTTGAATGTTTTTCTCCCGCCATGTCTGTACCGTCAACGTTCTTGGGGCAGTTGTTCACGCGCAAGTAAGTGTTTATTCAACATTTCACTTCACCTACTTCATTCTGTTTGAGAAGACTATTCGCATTTGCAGGGAACTCCTTAATTGTATATGATTATTCCCTTACTCTCTCGTTCAAGGTACGTTTAATACACAACCTGCGATCTAGCCCACTCAAGAGGCTTCATCATCAGGTAGCATATATCTGGAGCGCTCCATGGTCATTTGTCAAGGCACTGTTTCTGATCAACCGATATGGAAACTTGATCGGACAGACATTCATGATGCTGGGGGAAATAGGATATCTGAGCCATTACTCCCAAAAAGTATATTTCCTCTTATGTTCCTTACTAGTCGCGCTCAGGCGCAACTCAGTTCTGTTTGGCATTCAGCCTATACTACTCAGTCTACTCAGTCTTCTCTGGAGAATCAATCCGACGTGAGTATGCTGGTTTCATTTAAAACGGCCCTTTTATGGTTGAGCATAGTCTTGGTTTTGATGCGCACCTGTGCAATCTTGGGGTGCAAGCGCGGTATCGCAGTCTTGTGGTGCACATTACATATATGTTCTTTATTCCATAGCTATCATTGTAGTGGCATTCTGCGTGCTAACGAGATCTCAACGTGAGTGTTTTCCTTTGAGGTTCAGGAAATTCCATTGGTACATCGCAATCTTTTGGCAGCTTCTTCGTTGGAACATCTCAGTAAAGTTGCTATATGCTTTGCACCCGTGGCTCGTACGTCGTCCATTCCACCTATCTTCTCGATCTCACTGTTATGTTTTGTAGCCCATGACGTAAGTTGCTTTCGCCAATACCTGTTAACAATTGCTCTAACATTGGATTCTTTAGTGGATGATTTGGCTTATACAGTAGGTGTTCATGCAGATCCATGCGCTCGACTCTCAAGATCTCATTCACGGGACAGGCTTTTTCTCGATGGATTGATGCTTGTCATTGCACAAGACCGTGCCGATCACTGTTGACAGTACCGACACGAACGCAGATCCGATCGACGACCGTCACGTTGCAAGGTGGAGACACTGTTGAGTATGGGGTTCGACTCCGCCCACATCGATGGTCAGTTGATTCTCGCTCCTCGCCCCTCTTCTTATCTCATGAATCATTTTCCTTCTCTTACCTCTGTCTTCAGGTCGTATCGGTGGCGTGTTCTTTGTTCCGTCACTGGCGTCTTACGGCTGTGGGCTCGTTTGCGCCTGTTGAGTTCATTTGTTCGATGATGTGCATGGTACCGATGCGCTTGATCATCGACTCTGTATGTATGACCCCGCATGTATGCACATAACGCATGTTATTGCTGGCTAGGGGCACTCAAGGCGACGCATGGACGAGGACTCCAGCCTGTGATGGACCACTTGCTCGAACATGAGAGGGATATTCCCACATCTGGTCATCCGGTTCTGCCGGTTCTGCAGCTGGAGGAGCAGATACGATGAATGTGGACGTGGAAGAGGACGGGGAGACGTTCGCTGCGGTACATATCGGGATTGAAGTCAAGGTACGTTCTGGATCGTTCTTCCACGCCCTTGGCATTTTCATCGACATTGCTTGCGCGCCCGACAGGGGATCAAATGTTCGATTTGTGACGAGAGGCTTCGAAACACTGCGTTGGCGAACTATCCTTGACGCAAGCAAGCCGAGCCACCGTTATAACTAATACCTATTGCTCTGAGCATGCCGCACATCCAACCGCTGATCGCCCAAATAGCTTCCGACCGCGAACTCGACTAGCCATATAGACAAGGGGGTGACAAACATGGCGTGCGATGACGGGCAAGAGGGAAGCGTTATTGGCGGAAATTCGAACACGACATGCCCATCCTGCACATGACGGAACTCGGAGTTCGTATCTTGATTCAAATATACCGCCTATATCGTACTCTAGATAGTGGAAGCACGTAGAGTATTGTAAGCGAAGCGCAAACATCCATTAACTGCGCCCATTATAAGCAGGATAACGGTCTGGCTGCCTGAATATCATTTTTCCGTCTTTCTCGACCATCTCCAACGGACGCCGCGGACAAAATGGTTTTAACTGCACGTAGTGTACGCCTTCCTTGATGTCATTGCATTCGATATTATGTCTACGTTCACGTCGTGATGAGGGTCAAATCCCTACATATGAAAGGAATTGTGCACGAGCTCACTGAGAGACAAGGTGTTGGATCGTCTTAGTTTCATCGCTTGTGTCCCCTACGTGGGGTCGGCATAACAGGCACTGCGTGTAGAGCACAGGAGGAGTATTCTCTATGGGCAGCTCGGCGGCCCGTATGGCATCCATATGTTTTTCGCCGACAACCCTCCAGCGGATTGTCCTGATATACGAGAACGAATCTTCATTATGATGGAGAGCAGCATGCCTGAACTGTTGTTCGGCATATGAACTTCAGCGTTAAGCTCATCTAGGATCAACAAAAAGACAAACTGCATCTCTCCAATTCCAGACGAAACGGAAATGACAAGACCAACACTTGAATCGAGCATTCCGACGGTCCATATCTTCCGCTGTGACCATATTTGGATCCAAACCACATGCACGAACGATGTAGGGAGCCTCCGTCACGAATCTGATTCCAAACCGCTTCTCGACAGGTGCAGTGAGTTCAAAGTCACCGTTATGCGGGAACATGAATCTCAACACCTCAGGATACGTGGCAAGTTCATCTGCAATGAACACTGCGCACGCCAGGCGTAGTTTGTCAGTGAGAGCTTGCGTAGTGCTGCCCGATGCCACGACTCGATCCTCTGAACTGTCCTTGGAAGATAGATCGGATGGGATTTTGACCAACTCTAGTATTCCTGATTCGAAGTCCTTCCTCCACTCGTCGATGAACATAGGCAGCTGTGCAAATGCAGCTTCAAATAGCTCGCCATTCACGTCATTTTCTTCGGGGTCCATGATGATGTCTCGGAAAGGAGGGAAACGAGCGATGTCGGTAGTGTGAGGAAGAAGGTCAAAGACTGGTGCATTCGGCGGAGGACTTGCCACGAAGCTGGCGAACTCGGTCATCAAAGACCTGTAACGTGCCGGGTAAACGGTTGCCTCTAATCGTTCAGACCTGAACTTGTTCATAATGCTGAGCCACTTAGGCCATACAAGAGCCCATTCTGTCATACCACGGATCAACTTCAAGCCTATCTCACGGAGTGAAAGCTGACCTTTGTCAGTGAGCGGCTTAGATGTTCTGAAAATGGACAGACATGTATTCTTGATTACATAGTGTCCAAAGTATGTAATCTCACGCGAATACCCATGCTTCTTGAGACGCGCGAAAATGCTATGCCAGATGGACATTAAATCACGGTTGTTAATAAAAAAGAACTAACCTTTCCTCTCGCTCTTCTCTGCGTGATTCCAACTCCAATCTGCGTTCTAATCCTTGGTCTTTCTTCCATTGTTCGCATCTGTATGCATGCTGATAGACAACAATCAGGGAAGGTGAGCATACTGTAAAAGACGAAAAAGGACGTGTAAACCTCAGATATAGCTGAATACTGCTTCTGCTTATTGGATACAAATTGTCTCTTGTTAGTGGAATGACCATACTCGTTCACAAACGAGTTTGCCTGGTCTCTGTCAACCATGATTTGCATATCTGTAATGTGGTCCAGTCCTGTGATGACGCCTGCGACACCGTCACGTACCACCTTGTGTTCTCAGGCGCTCGTTAGCAAGTGCAGTGGGGCTGACAAAGGTATTGAGCGAATATAAAGAGCAAAGTCTGTTTTTTTTGTTGAATCCAGAAACAGAAATATCAATAAAGCCTACCGTGTCATCTTGCAGTCTGGACAATACCTGCGGCGCAATTTCCACAGTATGGTTTTCGCATGTTTCCCACAGTGCTATTCCTAGCTCAGAACATTCTAACACACCAAAAGAGACTTGCATACGTGGCAACGAGCGTAAAACACGAGATTCGCGTATTCAGGTTCGGTCAAATCAGCTGGGCAGTCAGGTAAACCTGGTACTTGACGACGAGCAGACTTCCAGATGAACACCGAAGATTTGTCCATCAATAACTCTCGAAGAGATTTACACGTGCGTGCGAGGTTTAGGAGGTCCAAAGGATGGATGTATTCAGCAATCTATTATTCCGTCCGTCACTAGACGGCTGAAAGAACGGAAGACGAGCTGCACGCACGAGGAACAGGACGTCCAGGTTCAATTGACATAGTTTGCCTGGTTCTTTTCGATGCCGCTTCGTCTGCGAGGGTCCACCATTTCGTCGACGCTTCTTGTTTGGTGACGAGCCGCCTTCGATGTCTCTGTCCTGCAGAACATCCTCGTTACTGGGTACTTTGCTTGCCTCGACTCTCTTGCTGGCGGTTCTCGTCTGCACCATCGTTGAAGAGGTTAAGCGGAAAAGGGGTTCCCCTGCTGTGCGAGATCAATTTGTATCTCCGATTCGTGCCCGACAATCTGCAGGACCTTGCCGGATCTGTCCAATCACCACTGACACCCAATGCGATGGTAGCAATAGACTATTGAGCATGGGGTCTACATCGCATTCAAGATAGTGGAAGCATGTAGATATACTTGTGAATTCTTGATACCCACGTACCACTCCGTCAGTAAACAGTGTTGTATACAAAGCGCAAACATCCATTAAATGGGCCCATAATAAGTACGAAAACGGTCTGGCTCCCCGAATGTCACTTTCCCATCTTTCTCGAACATCTCCAGCACACGGCGCGTACAAAATGGTTTCAATTGCACGTAGTGTACCCCTTCCTTGACGTCATTGCTTTCGATCTCATGGCTGCGTGCGTGCCGTGATGAGGGTAAATCTTTACATAAAAATGAACTATGCGCGAACTCACCAAGAGATAAGATGTTGGATCGTCCTAGTTTCATTGCTTGCGTCCCCTACGTGGGGTCGGCATAACAGACACCGCGTGTAGGGCACACGGGAATTACTCTCGATGGGCAGCTCAGCAGCCTGAACAGCATCCACATATTCTTCGTCGATGAGTTGCCAGCGGGATGCCCTCGCATACGACGAGTCTTCAGAGTGGTTGTAAACACCATGCCTGATCTGTTGTTTGGTATGTAAACCTCAGGTTAGGCTCACCCTGAACAAACAAAAGGACAAACCGCATCCCTCCAGTCCCAGACAAGATGATTCCTACTGCAAGACAAACACTTGAATCGAGCATTCCGACGATCCATATCTTCCGCTGTGGCCATATTTGGATCCAGACCACATGCACGAACGATGTAGGGAGCCTCCGTCACGAATCTGATTCTAAACCGCTTCTCGACAGGTGCAGTAGGTTCAAAGTTACCGGTATGCGGGAACATGAATCTCAACACCTCAGGATACATGTCAAGCCTATCTGCAACAAACACCGCACACGCCAGATGTAGTTTGTTAGTGACAGCTTGCGTACGCGTTGCACTGCCCGATGCCACGACTCGATCCTCTGAAGTGTCCTCGGAAGATAAATCGGATGGGATTTGGACCAACTCTGCTATTCCTGATTCGAAGTCTTTTCTCCATTGGTCGATGAACACAGGTAGCTGTGCAAATGCAGCTTTAAATAGCTCGCCATTCACATCATTTTCTTCGGGGTCCATGATGATGTCTCGGAAAGGAGGGAAACGAGCGATGTCAGTGGCATGAGGGAGAAGGTCAAAGGCTGGTGCATTCGGCGGAGGACTCGCCACGTAGTTGGCGAACTCGGTCGCCAAAATCTTTCGACGTGCTGAGTAAATAGTTGCTTCTAATCGTCCAGACCTGAAATCATTCATAGTGTCGAGCCACTTAGGCCATATACGAGCCCATTCTGTCATGCCAAGTCAACTTCGACCTGTCCAAGCTTATCACAGAGTGAAAGCTGACCTTTGTCGGTGAACGGTTTAGACGTTCTAAAAATGGACAGGCGGGTATTCTTGATTGCATAGTGTCCAAAGTGTGCAATCTCGCGCTCATATCCATGCTCCTTGAGGCGCGCGAATATGCTGTGCCAGATGAACATTGAATCACGGTTACTAGAAAAAAGAACTCACTCTTCCTCTCGCTGTGCCCTGCGTAATTCCAGTTCCAATCTGCGTTCTGATTCTTGGTCCTTCTTCCATTGTTCACATTCGTAAGCATGCTGATAGACGCCAATCAGGGAGATGGGCATAAGAGGCGAAAAAGGATATGTAAACCTGAGATATAGCTGAGTACTGCTTCTTCTTATCGGATATGAATTGATTCCGGTCAGTGGAACGGCTGTACTCGTTCACAAACGAGTTTGCCTGCTCTTTATCAACCATAATTTCCATTTCTGTAATGTGGTCTAGGCAAGTGACAACGCCTGCAACACTGTCACATACCACCTTCGATTTTCAATCGCTCTTTGGCCAGCACAGGGTGAGCGGCAATGATATCAAACGAATATAATGAGCAGAGTCTGTTCTTTTTCTGTAAATTCGGAAATGAAAATGTCCATAGAACCCACCGTGTGGTTTTGCAGTCTGCGCAATACCTGCGGCGCAATCTCCATAGAATCGTTTTCGCGTGTTTGCCGCAATGCTGTCCCTAGGTCAGAACATTTTAAAGCACCAAAAGAGTCCTGCATACGTGGCACCGAGCGCAAAACACGAGATTCGCATATTCAGGTTCAGTCAAGTCGGCTGGGCAGTCAGGTAAACCTGGCACTTGACGACGAGCAGACTTCCAGATGAACACCGAAGATTTGTCCATCAATAACTCTCGAAGAGATTTGCACGTGCGTGCGAGATTCAGGAGGTCCAATGGATGGATATATTCGGCAATCTATCATCGCCTTCGTCACTAAATGGCCGAAAGAAATGAAAACGAACTGTACGTACGAGGAACAAGACGTCCAGGTTCAATTGACACAGTTTGCCTGGCTCTTTTCGACGCCGCTTGGTCCGCGAGGGTCCACCAGTTCGTCGACGTTTCTTGGTTGGTGACGGGCTGCTTTCGATGTCAGTGCCCTGCAGTTGAACCTCCTTGTGGCCGGGCACCTCCACTCTCTTGTTGGAGGCTCTTGTCTGCACCATCGTTGAAGAGATCAAGGTGAAAAAGGGGCTCGCCACATACGCTTTCGATCACTTTGTAACTCCGATTTGTGTCCGACGGTGTGGAGGGTCTTGCCGGATCCGTGCCGATTGCTATTGAGAGCACCGAACACCAACGCAGACCAACTTCGATGGTGAGTGATAGAGAGACACTAGTGTTGAGTATGGGGTTCGACCCCGCCCGCGTCGATTGTCAGTTGACCCTTGTCTCGTTCCTTTTCTTGCCCCATCTCGTTCTCCCTCGCTCTCGATTCCTTGTGGTATGTGGTCTCAGTCCACGTCGGATCAGTGGCGTGTCCTTTGTGTCGTCGTTCGTTTGTGGACTCGTTGTTCGCGTTCGTTGGGTTTGTGGGCTCGGCGGTGCGATGCCCGGACGATGTGTATGGCGCCGATGTATGATCACTGACCCTGTCTCTACGCACCGCTTGCTAGGGACTCTAGGGGACGAGCGGATGGGGACTTCAGCTTGCGATGGACCACTTGCTCGAACATGATGGCGAGGACGTTCCCACATCCAGCGCTGGGTCAGGTTCTGCGGCTGCAGGTGCGGACGCGATGAATGTAGACGAGGACGAGGACGAGGACGAAGATGCGTTTGCAGCCGCGCATATTCGAATATACCACCTATATCGTATTCTAGATACGGTGGAAGCATGTAGATACTTGTGAATTATTGATACCCTGTCAGCGAACAATATTGTCAACGAAGCGGAACAACCATTAAATGGGCCATAGTAAGTAGGATAACGGTCTGGCTATCTGAATGTCACTTTCCCATCTTTCTCAACCATTTCCACGATACGGCGTCGACAAAATGGTTTCAATCGCGCATAGTGTACCCCTTCCTTGATGTCATTGCTTTCGATCTCATGGCTGCGTGCGTCCGTGATGAGGGTAAATCTTTTCATAAGAAACAAACTATGCGCGAGCTCACCGAGAGATAAGATGTTGGATCATCCTAGTTTCATTGCTTGCGTCCCCTACGTGGGGTCGGCATAACAGACACCGCGTGTAGGGCACAAAAGGATTGCTCTCTATGGATAGTTCAGCAGCCTGAATAGCATCCATATGTTCTTCGTCGATGAGTTGCCAGCGGGATGCCCCCATACACGAGTCTTCAGGGTGATTGTTAGCAGCATGCCTGATCTGTTATTTGGTATGTAAATCTCAGCGTTGGGCTCACCCAGGATGAAAAAGACAAACCGCATCCCTCCAATCCCAGACAACACGATAATAGCAAGACAAACACTTGAATCGAGCATTCCGACGGTCCATATCTTCTGCTGTGGCCACATTTGGATCCAGACCACATGCACGAACGATGTAGGGAGCCTCCGTCACGAATCTGATTCCAAACCGCTTCTCGACAGGTGCAGCGAGTTCCAAGTTACCGTCATACGGGAGCACGAAACTCAACACCTCAGGATACATGGCGAGATCATCTGCAATAAACACTGCGCACGCCAGGCGTAGTCTGTCAGTGACAGCTTGCGTGCGCGTTGTGCTGCCCGATGCCACAACTCGATCCACTGAAGTGTCCTTGGAAGATAAATCGGATGGGATTTTGACCAACTCCGCAATTCCTGGTTCGAAGTCCTTCCTCCACTCGTCGATGAACATAGGTAGCTGTGCAAGTGCAGCTTCAAAAAGCTCGCCATTCGTTTCATTTTCTTCAGGGGCCATGATGATGTCTCGGAAAGGAGGGAAACGAGCGATGTCGGTAGTGTGAGGAAGAAGGTCAAAGACTGGTGCATTCGGCGGAGGACTTGCCACGAAGCTGGCGAACTCGGTCATCAAAGACCTGTAACGTGCCGGGTAAACGGTTGCCTCTAATCGTTCAGACCTGAACTTGTTCATAATGCTGAGCCACTTAGGCCATACACGAGCCCATTCTGTCATACCACGGATCAACTTCAAGCTTATCTCACGGAGTGAAAGCTGACCTTTGTCAGTGAGCGGCTTAGATGTTCTGAAAATGGGCAGACGGGTATTCTTGATTGCATAGTGTCCAAAGTATGTAATCTCACGCGAATACCCATGCTTCTTGAGACGCGCGAAAATGCTATGCCAGATGGACATTAAATCACGGTTGTTAATAAAAAAGAACTAACCTTTCCTCTCGCTCTTCTCTGCGTGATTCCAACTCCAATCTGCGTTCTAATCCTTGGTCTTTCTTCCATTGTTCGCATCTGTATGCATGCTGATAGACAACAATCAGGGAGGTGAGCATACTGTAAAAGACGAAAAAGGACGTGTAAACCTCAGATATAGCTGAATACTGCTTCTGCTTATTGGATACAAATTGTCTCTTGTTAGTGGAATGACCATACTCGTTCACAAACGAGTTTGCCTGGTCTCTGTCAACCATGATTTGCATGTCTGTAATGTGGTCCAGTCCTGTGATGACGCCTGCGACACCGTCACGTACCACCTTGTGTTCTCAGGCGCTCGTTAGCAAGTGCAGTGGGGCTGACAAAGGTATTGAGCGAATATAAAGAGCAAAGTCTGTTTTTTTTGTTGAATCCAGAAACAGAAATATCAATAAAGCCTACCGTGTCATCTTGCAGTCTGGACAATACCTGCGGCGCAATTTCCACAGTATGGTTTTCGCATGTTTCCCACAGTGCTATTCCTAGCTCAGAACATTCTAACACGCCAAAAGAGACTTGCATACGTGGCAACGAGCGTAAAACACGAGATTCGCGTATTCAGGTTCGGTCAAATCAGCTGGGCAGTCAGGTAAACCTGGTACTTGACGACGAGCAGACTTCCAGATGAACACCGAAGATTTGTCCATCAATAACTCTCGAAGAGATTTGCACGTGCGTGCGAGATTCAAGAGGTCCAATGGATGGATATATTCGGCAATCTATTATTGCGTTCGTCACCAAACGGCCGAAAGAAATGATACCAGACTGTACGTACGAGGAACAAGACGTCCAGGTTCAATTGGCATAGTTTGGCTGGTTCTTTTCGACGCCGCTTCGTCCGCGAGGGTCTACCAGTTCGTCGACGTTTCTTGGTTAGTGACGGGCTGCTTTCGATGTCACTGTCCTGCAGAACCTCCTCATGGCTAGGCACCTCCACTCTCTTGTTGGAGGCTCTTGTCTGCACCATCGTTGAAGAGGTCAGGGTGAAAAAGGGGCTCGCCACATACGCTTTCGATCAAATTATAACTCCGATTTGTGTCCGACGATGTGGAGGGTCTTGCCGGATCCGTGCCGATCGCTACTGACAGTACCAACGCAGATCGACGATGGCGAGCGATAGAGAGACACTGTTGAGTATGGGGTTTGACCCCGCCCGCGTCGATTGTCAGTTGACCTTTCCTCGCTCCTCGTTTCTTCTCTTGTCTCATCTCGTTCTCCCTCGTTCTCGATTCCTTGTGGTGTGTGGTCTCCACGTCGGATCGGTGGCGTGTCCTTTGTGTCGTCGCTCGCGTCGTTCGTTTGTGGACTCGTTGTTCGCGTTCGTTGGGTTTGTGGGCTCGGCGGCACGATTCTCGGACGATGTGTATGACGCCGACGCGTACTACTTGATCACTAACCCTGTCTGTACGCGCGTGTGCACGTCACCGCTTGCCAGGGGCACTCAAGGCGACGAGCGGACGGGGACTTCAACCTGCGATGGACCACTTGCTCGAACATGATGGCGAGGACATTCCCACATCCGGGACTGGGTCAGGTTCTGCGGCTGGAAGTGTGGACGCGATGAATGTGGACGAGGACGAGGGCGAAGAGGCGTTTGCAGCGGCGCATAACGAGGTCGAGGCCAAGGTACGTTCCCGTATATGCCGTGGGGCTCCCCTCTCGATCTATCATTTGTTCACATCATCATCGCCATTGCCTCACCCGCTCGACAGAGCATCAAATGTTCGATTTGCAGCAAGACATTCAGAAACACTGCAATGGCGAACTATCATGCCGAGAAGAGCGGCCACGATCAATTTGAGGAGAGTACCGAAGAGGTATGTCATCCGTGCCTCGTTCTCCTGACGATCCCCCTCCCTCCGCATAATCGCCCCGTTTTCGACACCATTCTCACCTGCGTCTGGGCGTGCGCACACATAGATTAAACCGCTCACGGAAGAGGAGAAACGCGAAAAGCTCGCCGAGCTGCGTACCAAGATGGCCGCGAAACGCTCTGTCAAGGCAGAGGAGGACGCCAAGGAAACAAAGGCGAACGAAAAAATTCGACGCAAACAGGGCAAGGTAGCTTGATGGCACTGCGTTGGTCCTTGTTGGTACTTACTCCCCTCTTTGTCGCGTAGGACATCAACAAGATCAAGGAAGAGTTGAAAGCAAAGGAGATCGTCAAGGAAGCAGAGCAGCGACGACAAGGTAACGTTGCCCCCCTTCTCTCCCCCCTCCTCTCACCCATTCATGCACATACAGACAAGATCGACGACGCGAAAGCCAAAGCAGCTATCAAAGCTCAAATTGAAGCGGACAAGCAAGCCCGTGCCGAAAAGGCGGCGCGCGAAAAGGCCCTCAGAGAGGGCCGACCCATCGTCGATACTCCTGCCTCCTCTTCGTCCACCACTGGCCCTGCAATGACCTCCGTCTCGAGCAACAGTGGCGGGGTAGCAGGCAAAGACTTCAAAGACACCCGGCTCCAAATTCGGCTTGCGAGCGG
>JBBPLP010000309.1:5436-28094 GCA_038089875.1 Fistulinella prunicolor
AGAGCAACCTTCTGGCGGAAAAGGTTGTTGTGACGGGAAATAGTCTGCGAGAGGGGTTCTCCAGACCGTTGTTCTGCGGGAGTGGTGGCAAGCCATGTGACGGCGTCGTTCTGGGCGGTGGCCAGGATGAATGATTCCGTAAACTTGGTGATGAATGAGTTTAGGGATCCGAATGTTTGTGGTTGTGCATCAAGGGCGGCGTTTCGGAAGGTGGTGGCCCAAGTGGCCGCAGTTCCTTCCTTCATGTAGGATAGGGCGAAGGCGACTTTTCGGTTTTCGGTATCATAGGTGTCGGCGTTGATGAGGAGATATCGTCGGACTTGGGAAAGCCAATTCTGGGCTTTGGCGAAATCTCCATTGAAGGAGTTGGGGGCGCCGAGGCGATGTTCTTTGTCATTGGCTCGGGACATGGCTGTGGTAGATGCAGGTGGTGGTGGTGGCGGGGGTGTAGGGAGGGTGAACGTGGCTTGTCTGGAGATAGGCGTGGGCGATGGTGGGGTTGGGACGCGAGGGATGTTTAGTGAATGACTGAGCTGGTGAGCTAAGTCCTGGGTTTCCTGTTCTTGTTCGGGCTCGGGGATACCGACGTCGCCGTAGTAGTTCAAGGGTTCTTCTTGTCGACTTGAAGGGCCGTCAAGTGGCTGGGGTTCGTCGGAGGTTTCGGAAGCGTCTTGCTCCCGTTCTCAATACCCGTAAGGGTGGGTCGAGGTCGAGGGTCGAGGGTTTCTGGGGCGTCGGTAGGAAATGGTGGGCTTACGTGAGAGTAGCCTTTTTTGAAGAAGTTAGACCTTTTGTTATGCTTGCTACGTAGCTAGCGTAGAGACCAGAGGGCGCTCAAGGTCGTCGATGATTCCAAGATGTCGTGGTGTCGCCACACGACTGTCTAGCTCCTTGGTAAGGACAGCTCGGTTCAAAGATATGGCTTGCTAGGTGAGCCGTTCGAAGATTACGACGTTGGTGTTCGTCGTTTGCAGAGGTTATTTCAGAGAGCGTCAACTCAAGAGTATGATGAGGACTCAGAGATTCGAGGACCAGAGGGACGATGTATGAGCTAGATTCTGGTAGGTCTAACTTAGAGTACATTGAGGGTATTGAGGGGTTTAGATACGAAGAGCCATAGTTCAGGGTAGGCATGTTAAGTATAAAAAGGGAAGTGATGACGAATGAAGTGAGTCATCAAAAGAATGCGATAGAATCGCGAAGAACGATGACTCATTGGAAGTGTAAGCATAAATGAGTAAGCGGTGACGCGTACCCTTAGTAATACAACTGCGCATGAGTAAGCGCTAAATAATCAACAATACGTAAGCGAGAATAAAGCAAGGGAAAGGAAAGTGGCCTAAGCGGGGCTCAAACAGCGAAGGCTACGAGTGTCAGAGAAAAGAAATAGGAGCACAGACAAGGAAACATAATATCGAGCTCAATATCCTTATGCTGAGAGCAAAGAGGACTAAGAACCGAATGGTCAAGACTGGAGGGAATCCAGCTTGAACAGACGGGTTTATATATTGCAGGGAACTGCGCACAGACCATGCTGTGTACTAATATACATGGAAGTATTAAAGAAGAGAAGACGTGGAGATTAAGTACATGAGGTATGACGTCATAGATAAGAGATAAGAGTCTAGACCAGTCACGTGATCTGGGTCTGGACTAAGTCACGTGATCTGTGTCATGTGATCAGACAGGGGTAAAGTCACGTGACCTCGAAAGTTAGGGTTAGGTGTAGAAAATAATTAGGTTTAGGAGAAGTTAGGTTGAGTGAAGCATCATGCGTAACAAATCTTGGTCACGTTAAGATTGATCAATTCAGATTGAAGTTAGGCTTAGTCTTCTATAACTCCCACCAAGATGACTAGGGGAAGAGCTGAAATATGCTTGTGAATACCCAGTATACTTAGTGAGGAGGAGTGTTGAACGTGACTATACCTAGCCATACTTGGCAAGTACCATTAGGGAATGTTGACGTGGCTACTGCCGATCTTAGATAAAACTCAGTGTAGTAACATATGGGCATACATAGTGCACGTGATACATGTGAAACGCTTACTAATAACTGTATAGTAGTTAGTATATCAACTCCGCTTTCAAGCTGAGTTTGAATAACACTTCTTGCTCTATTACCACTGCTACCAACAACTCACACCACCCACAAATTCCCAGTCTCCATACCTGGTGAGTAGCATGTAAGGTACAAAGTACATAAAGAGGTGTTGGCTATGGTTAGTCGAAGAGTCCTGCACATAGCAGACGGTCTTCCCCCAATAAGCCTCTGGTGTAAGGGTTAGAGACCTGAAGCTCAACAACCGGCAAATCGGTGATAAGGTCACAAGAGACCTATTGAAAGGGGCGAGTGTTACAGCCAGTACCATTTACCCCTATACTTTCTGACACTTTTCGGACTTAGTTGTTTTTGCTTGATGCATCTTATCTTATCATGTCACGTGGCTTGTCACCTGACCTTATCTTTAGAATCCCTTTTGCGGTCACATGTCCAGTACATGTGGCTAGAGGCTAGACCTCACTATCTGTGCGCTCACAGCCTTCTCTTAATCTCCGTGCTGTGTAGGGCTATGCTTGGCTATGCCGATGCTTCTGTTCTTCTCTTCCATATGATGCTGCGCATTCCTATGCTTGGCTGTGCCATAGCCTCGTCATATCCGCTGCCTCGAGTGCAGCATGCGTTCTGATGGACTTCCGTAGAACATTCCACGTACAGCCTTGACGGTTATAGTATTGTATCGGTAGATCCCGTACAATCATGTACAAACAGTAGAGTAGTATATAAACCCTCCGGGTTCAAGGCTGGTTTCCCCAGTCTTGTTCTCTTGGAGTTTTCCCTTCGAGACAATCTCTTGGCCTGACAAGCCTACTCTACTCTAGCATCAAGTTGCCTCCGTCGCAATCTTTGATTTATCATTGGTTGTTTTGTTGGTTGTTTCACTAGAACAAGACTACTCAACCTCGCCCGTGCCAAGACGTTCACGCACCCGCTAGGTACGCAGACGACCACCGAGCTCTTAGCTGAGCTGCGCTAGGCATTGCCAAGTCCCCTGTCGTTGACGATATCCTCGACAGTCTCCATCATCCCCACAGGTCATGAAGAGCAAGAGTAAGAATACCACGCTCGAGGTCCACCTGGACGCGCGTCAAGTACTAACCACGACAGTGTCTAGTGTCTACAGGTGGATCAAGGAGTTCCTTGCACAGACTCTCCAGCTACTCAGAGGAGACAGTCCGCGCGAAGGAGGAAGAGAGAGAACCATCGTTGTCAGTATACCACCATCGACGAGATATTGAGAGAGGTATTAGGAGGACTCCCGGTGCATATCGCCTTACCCTATCTGAACCAGGAGTTCGTAGAATTATACCAGGAGGCGACGGACGAGAACCGTGCCAGGATCACTTACCACGCATCAGAAGGAAGGCAGCTTACGCCGACCTCAGAATTCGATCCCAACGACCTCCCCCCACTAGTATACCCTCCTACGAGGACCCCCTTCCCTTATTACGACCTGGGTTACCAGACCGGGCTCCCCTCTCCCCCGTTCGGCTCCCCCTTGTTGAGCCTTACACCATCCCCCATACCAGAGAACCGGTACATCCCTACTATACGCAGACCCTGACGCAAGTCCCGTTTGTACACCGCAGACCCAGAGAAGCAAAGGGCTGCGAGGGCAACGAGACAATTACCCTACCTACGTCCCAAAACCTTGTTGAAGAAACCCTCGAGGAGTACTTAGCACGCCATTAATATAGTCTCTTTCACTCAATCACTATGTCTGATTTCCAAGACCAAATCAACCAGCTTGTTCAAATGGTGAACACGCAAACGGCACAAATAGCAGATCTAATCACCGATAAAACGCGCATACAAAGTCTACTAGAACGAGCGGAACTGGAACTTAGAGAGACCCAAGCACGTGTTGAAGAAAGGTTCACAAGCCAACAGGCCGCTCGCAATGACGACGCAAGCGGACCCAGGTCAAAAGTAGAATTGTTTTCGGACCCAGGAGAGTACGATGGCTCCAGGGCGAAATTCGAAGAATGGTGGATGAAAATGAAGGCATGGATGACATGCCATCCCCATATCTTCTCCCGCATATACTCAGGACAAGGGGCAACGGCCCGCTACACCCCAGACGTTCATAACCGGCTTTACGCCACCAAAGGCACAAATTATGCCGAAACCGACCTCGCCAAGCTAGAAAATGGCACATCGGAATTTGACACGTGGGAAAGTGTAACCACGGCGATCGAATCCCTCTTCCACCCTCAGCTCCAACAGGACTGGGCTAGGAAGCAGATTACGGAGTTCTCACAAGGAGCTCAAGATTTCGACACCTACATGGCGAAGTGGAGGAACCTGTTCACTCAGGCCCACATCGACGACACCCAGGGCACAATGCTCCTGGAAAAGAACACCAAACACAAGCTCATTGAGGAGCTCTACAAACAAGGGAAGCACACCAGTTCGGTGTTGAGCGTGACTTATAAGCATGACTTATACCTAGCCATACTTGGCAATTACCATTAGGGAACGCCGATGCGGCATCTGCCGATCTAAATAGAACTCAGCGTAGTAACATATGGACATACGTAGTGCATGTGATACATGTGAAACGCTTACTAATAACTGTATAGTAGTTAGTATATCAACTCCGCTCTAGAGCTGAGTTTGAATAACACTTCTTGTTCTATTACCGCCGCTACAACAACTCGCACCACCCGCAAGTCCCCAGCCCCCATATCTGGTGAGTAGCATGTAAGGTACAAAGTACATAGAGAGGTGTTGGCTACGGTTAGTCGACGAGTCCTGCGCATAGCGGAAGGTCTACCCCCGATAAGCCTCTGGCGTAAGGGTTAGAGACCTGAAGCTCAACATTCGGTGGCAGAAATGGTGAACTCGCTACGAGAGATCGCCAAAATCCAGGAGTCTTTCAGGCTCAATTTCGGCAAATTAAGAGAAGGCACTGAGCACCGAACACATGCCGCCCAGAAGGACTCAAACGAGTCAAAACCAAAAAGGGACAAGTCCCAAACCCGCGCCACCGCCACAACCACCAGCTGCTTTAATTGTGGAAAAGAAGGTCACATGATTCGGGAATGCCCAAAACCCAAAAACCAATGCGCCGAGTGCAAGTGGCTCGGCGGCAAACACAAAAGAGAGTGCAAGCTCTCATGGCGCCTTCGTAGTGCCAAAAAGGCAGAAGAATCCTCGGATGAAGAGGAAGAAAAACCCAGTTCCGGATCTGGCACAAAATCCGCATCCAACCCAAAAACGGCAGACCCTCTGGCCGATATCAGGGGTAAAACCCAGGAAGAAATCCGCGCAATTTTCTATCGCGAGTTCAAGGGAAAAGGCAAGGCGGACTAGTCACACCGGGTAACCAGTTTGCCCTATTAGAAGATGAAGTCTCAGAAGTCGAAGACCAGGAGTCGATCGACGGATCTATCCAATGCCAAGGGGTGTCTTTAACTGAGTCGGAGCGCGGCCGGAGCTTAATACCGGTGCTTAATTCCCCTTCACAAAAACACATAAAAATCCTTTAAAAAGACGAATTCCCGGAAGAAGTTTACACCCACTCAGCCACTATTGACCACGAGATCCTTCTAGACGTATGGATCTCCGATGGTTCAAAAAAAGAATTTGCCGATGCCAAAGCTCTGCTCGATAGCGGGGCCAATGAAGTCTTCATCGACGCAAAATGGGCTGAGGAGCTTGCTCTCATGCTCAAACCCTTATGCCACCCTATTCCCATCTACAACGTTGATGGAACAAAGAACTCTGCAGGGAACATTACCCACAGTGCGGAAATTATTTTAGAGTTCCAGGGTCACAGGGAGCGTATCACCGCCGAAGTCACGGATCTAGGCAAGAACCAGATCATGCTAGGCTACACGTGGCTCAGATGCCACAACCCCGATATAGACTGGGTCAAGGGCACAGTCGTTATGAAACGCTGCCCCCGGTCATGCTACCTTCTTCAGGAAAAGTCGGTATTAATTAGATGTCTAGAAGAGGACGAACAAGACAAGGCGTGGAACGCGTATCACATCAGGGCTTCAATGGAACAACCCAAACCTTCAGAGAAAACAGTTGAGGAACTAGTGCCGAAGCAGTACCTGTTGAGCTTCAGGTCTCTAACCCTTACGCCAGAGGCTTATCGGGGGTAGACCTTCCGCTATGCGCAGGACTCTTCGACTAACCAGTACGAGCACTCCTCTATGTACTTTATACCATGGATGCTACTCACCAGTGTGGGGGCTGGGGACTTGTGGTAGGTGCGAGTTGTGGTAGCGGTGGTAATAGAACAAGAAGTGTTACGTATTTCAACTCAGCTCTAAAGCGGAGTTGATATACTAACTACTATACAGTTATTAGTAAGCGGTTCACATGTATCACGTGCACTACGTATGTCCATATGTTACTACGCTGAGTTCTATTTAGATCAGGCGATGCCGCGTCGGCGTTCCCTAATGGTATTTGCCAAGTATGGCTAGGTATAAGTCATGCTTATAAGTCACGCTCAACAGTACCATGAATGGTTAAAGGTTTTCTCAAAGCATGAGTCCGAGCGCATGCCGCTACAGAAACCTTGGGACCACGCAATAGACTTAAAAGACAGCTTCACACCTAAAAAGGGTAGATTGATTCCCCTTTCCGTGACAGAACAGGAAGAAGTCACGGCGTTCCTTGATGATTAACTGAAGAAAGGGTATATCCGACCTTCAAAGTCCCCTCAGACGTCACCAGTGTTCTTCGTCCCTAAAAAGGACGGAAAGAAGCGTATGGTACAGGACTACTGTTACCTAAACGAACACACGGTGAAGAACAACTATCCGCTGCCGCTGACTGGACAGCTCGTCGATAAGCTCAAAGGAGCAAAACTCTTCACAAAGATGGACCTCAGATGGGGTTACAACAACGTCCACATAAAGGCAGGCGATGAATGGAAAGCCGCTTTCATCTGCTTCAGAGGCACATTCGAACCCCTAGTCATGTACTTCAGGTTGTGCAATTCCCCCGGAACCTTCCAAGCGATGATGAATGAAATCTTCGCAGACATGGACCACGTTGTAGTCATCTATATTGATGACCTAATGATCTTTACAAAGACCGACGATCAGGAAGAGCACGATAGAATCGTGAAAGAAGTTCTCCAATGTCTGGAAGACAATGACTTGTTCGTAAAACCAGAAAAGTGCACGTTCAGTGCCACAGAAGTAGATTTCCTCAGCATGATCATAGGAAAGGACGGCATCAAGATGGATGACGCTAAGGTTCAGGCTATTCTGGAATGGCCACAGCCGAAGAACCTCCGTGGTGTTAGAAGCTTCTTAGGTCTCGCTAATTTCTATCGGAGATTCATTCAGGATTACGCCGCCGTTGCACGGCTGCTTAATGATCTCACAAAGAAAGATGAACCCTTTGTATGGGGCGAGAAGCAGCAACACGTGTTTGATACACTAAAAAAGAAGTTCACCACAGCACACATCCTAGCCTTCCCCGATAACGATGCCAAGTTCCGCGTGTTGAGCTTCAGGTCTCTAACCCTTACGCCAGAGGCTTATCGGGGGTAGACCGTCCGCTATGCGCAGGACTCTTCGACTAACCGTAGCCAACACCTCTCTATGTACTTTTATAGCCTACATGCTACTCACCAGGTTGGGGACTGGGAACTTGCGGGTGGTGCGAGTTGTTGGTAGCGGTAGTAATAGAACAAGAAGTGTTATTTAAACTCAGCTCTAAAGCGGAGTTGATATACTAACTACTATACAGTTATTAGTAAGCGTTTCACATGTATCACGTGCACTACGTATGTCCATATGTTACTTCGCTGAGTTCTATTTAGATCGGCAGATGCCGCATCGGCGTTCCCTAATGGTACTTGCCAAGTATGGCTAGGTATAAGTCATGCTTATAAGTCACGCTCAACACCAGCCTCTGGACGTCGTCCTACAAGCCCCGACCCCAGCCTACCTGGTGACAATCACAACTTCCCCGACAATGACCCCGACGGTCCTCCTGGTGGTGGAGATGATGGCGACGATGGTCCGCCTGACATCCCTCTTCCTAATTCCCGTCCATCGACTCCCGACCGCAACGCCGACATGCTCACCCTTCTAGCATGTGCCGTCGAGATGTTCATGCATCACGCAACCGCTGAACGCGACTCCACTTCCACTCGCACCAAAGTCCGCAAACCAGATACATTCAACAGAACAGATTCATGCAAACTCTGCGCCTTTTTGGTACAATGTGAGTTGAATTTTCAGGACAGACCCAAGGTGTTCCACTCTGACCGCTCGAAAGTCACCTTCACCCAGTCCTACCTGAAGGGCATGGCATTAGAATGGTTTGAGCCAGATTTACTCCACTCCAACGATGCCCGCCGCCCTCTGTGGATGGACAATTACCAAGAGTTTGTCAAAGAACTCAAGGCTAACTTTGGTCTGCACGACCCAGTCAGAGATGCGGAACATCAACTGGATAACCTGTTGATGAAAGACATCACTCGGATCAACAAATACGTGGTCGAGTTTAACTGCCTGGTGACCCAAGTCCGTGGCTACAGAGAAGGAGCTCTCCACCACATCTTCTATAATGGCTTGCCAGATGGATCAAGGACGAGATTTCTCGAGTCAGAAAGCCTTCCACCCTCCAAGACCTCCGCTCTCTCGTGCAAACCATTGATGTGCACTACTGGGAGCGAAAGTTGGAGCTATCCCAACAAAACAAGAACTCCACCTCCAATTCCTCGTCCAAGCCCTCTAACTCCTCCACTCCCTGATCCAATTCCACCTCTCAGACCTCCAACAACTCCTCATCTGCCAAGGACAAAACTCTGAACCCTCCAAAGTCTGGCAATGGCAACAACTCCGCTAAGTCATCTTCCTCCGACACTCCTGCCCACCTGGGCAAAGATTGGAAGTTGACTGAAGAAGAGCGCCAACACTGCTTCAAGAACAAGCTTTGCATGTTCTGCAGCCAGCCAGGACACAATGCCAAGGATTGCCCCAAGTCCTCCTCCAAGGCAGCTAAGGCTTGAGCAGCCAAAGCAACTCTGGTCGCTGAGACTTCCGCCGCTGCGGAGTCAAAAAAATAGTCAGCAGTCCCCAGTGCTCCGCATGGGCTGGAGACTGCGTTAACTCCGACTGTGCCTTACCGGAGCTAAGACTAAACGCATCCGCTCTCTCTGATCCAAATTCCCTTATGCCCTCCATCTCCATTCTCTCCTATGATACTCCGTCCGTTCTTGCCCTTATCGACTCCGGTTCTACTGATTGTTTCATAGATTCGTCGTTTGTAAATAAACATGCAATCACAACTTGCGAAATACCTCCCCTTTCACTCCGACTTCTCGACAGAAGTTCCAATTCCCGCATCACCCGCACTACCAACCTCAGCATCCGTTTTCCTTCTGGTGATGTCACCTCCGCGACATTCTTTGTCACTCCATTGGATTCCTCTTGTCCGCTTGTCCTGGGACATATCTGGCTCACCCACTACAATCCGTCGATTGATTGGGTATTGAACCATATCAGCTTCCTGATGAACAAACAATGAATGCCAGCAGCACCAGCACCTCCCTCCGATCAGTCCGCTCCGGCGACTACATCACCTCCGATAGACCCTTCCCCATCATCCTCCTCTGACTCGCCTACTCCACCCTCTGTATCCTTTGTGAATGCCGCCGCTTACCAGCGCATGTGCCGTTTGCAAGGATCCTCCCACTTCACCATTTACCTCCGCCAAGGGGATGTGAAACTCCGCTCCGCTTCCATTGCTCCGACAGAAAACATCGATCTCTCTGCCATTCCCCTGGAATATCACGAATTTGCAGATGTCTTCAGTAAGGCAAAGGCTGACATGCTTGCGCCGCATCGTGACTTCGACCTAAAGATCGAGCTGGAAGAAGGAACTGCTCCACCCCTAGGTACCATCTACTCCCTTTCCCCCACTGAATTAGAAGCGCTCCGCACCTTCATCGACGAAAACCTCCGCTCTGGATTCATCTGCCAGTCTAACTCCAAGCATGGCGCTCCAGTTCTCTTCGTCCGAAAGAAGGACGGTTCCCTCCGCTTGTGCGTTGATTTCTGAGGATTGAATAAGATCACAAAGAAAGACTGCTACCCACTACCCCTTATTTCTGACCTCTTGGATTCCCCTAGCAAGGCCAAGGTATATAAAAAGATCAATCTCCGCCATGCTTACTACCTAGTCCGCGTTGCCGATGGCGATGAGTGGAAGACCACTTTCCGCACTCACTATGGCTCCTTTGAATGGTGTGTAATGCCTTTCGGTCTAACCAACGCCCCTGCTGCTTTCCAGAGATTCATCAACAGCGTCTTTTCCGACATGCTCAATGTCTGCGTCGTGGTTTACCTCGATAATATCCTCATTTATTCCTCTGACATGGGTTCTCACCAGAAACATGTCTCCAAAGTTCTCCACCATCTCCACCAGCATGGTCTATATGCCAAGCCAGAGAAATGCGAATTCCACTCCTCCTCCGTCAAATATCTCAGTTTCCGCCTCTCCCCCAACGGTTTGTCTATGTCGTCTGACAAGGTCTCAGCCATCTCCGATTGACCGGAGCCTTGCAAGGTGAAGGACATTCAGTCCTTTTTAGGTTTTGCAAACTTCTACCGTCGTTTCATCCATAATTATTCCGACATTGTCGTTCCACTCACTCATCTCACCCACAAAGGTACATCCTGGGATTTCTCTGAAAAATGTCGCTCCGCCTTCAATTCCCTAAAATCCGCTTTCACCTCCACTCCTATCCTCACCCACTGGATTCCTGATGCTCCGCTAGTCGTCGAGACTGATGCCTCCGACTACGCTATCGCCGGTATCCTCTCCATCATTTTCTCCGACTCCACCCTCCGCCCTGTTGCCTTCTACTCTTGGACTATGACCAGTTCGGAGTTGAACTATGACATCCATGATAAAGAACTCCTCATGATCTTCGAGGTGTTCCAACATTGACGACATTACCTTGAGGGCTCTGCCAACCCTGTCGATGTCGTTACCGACCATAAGAATCTCAAGTACTTTTCCACCTCTAAACTCCTCACCTGCCAGCAGGCACAGTGGTCAGAATTCCTCAATCAGTTCAATTTAGTTGTTCGATTCTGCCCTGGACGCCTTGGTGCAAAACCCGATGCCCTGACTAGACGCTGGGATGTCTATCCCAAAGAGGGGGATATCCATCACCAGTGGTCGTCATAAAGCCTGAGAACGGTCCGCCATCAGTGCTTAACCCTTGATTTATTGAGGGCGTAACACCGTCTTGCTATCTTGATCTTCTGCATTCGCCATACCTTTCTTGATCATCCATTGGGACAACATCTCCCTGATGTCCCTCTGGACTTCCACCCTGTCCTCCACTATCTCTATCTTTCTCCTCTCCAACTCTAATCTCTGCTCCTCGAGTCGGACCCACCTTTCCTCCACCTCTTGGGTCTTCCTCAACTCCTCCACCCACCTCGAGATCGCCTCAGTGAGCATCCCGAAGGCATCCTGCTCATCCTCGTCATCCTCCGCGTCATAGTCGACCTCCTCTGCCTCCTCCTCCAAGTCGCCCGACATCCGTGCCCTCTTCTTGCCCTTGCCCCATGGAGACTCCGCCTCGTTCCTCGTCCTCTTCTGCCCCGCGGTGCTCTGCTGTGCTGTCCACGAACAGGGTTTCTGTGCCGACTGGCATGGTTGGCAAGCCTGAGCCCGCCGCTTCTCTCTCGGGAGGCACTCTGCTGCTTTCTTCTGGCGCTTGCACCACTCACATGGTGGTTGCCGTGTCGACCCACTATCCTGCGCCACTGTGACTTCTTCCGTGCGCTTCTTTGCTGCCTCTGCCTGATGGGCTCTCTCCACTAACCTCTTCCGGGTCTCTTCCAACTCGCGCTGCTTCTCCTCCTCCGTGCATCTCTTCCGCTCCTCCTCCTGATGGCGAAGCTATTCCGCCCTGATCAACACCGCTTGGGTTGGTACAACTGACAACTTACCTCCTTCTCATGTTTCTTCTGCACCTTCACCACCTCCGCTCGCCTCTTCTGCTCCTCCTCGTGCCACCTCAACTTGCCCTTCTTCACCGCCAAGACTGCAGCGTTGTCATCCGAGTCGGTGAGGAGATCCTCCTCCAGTACCTTCTTCCAGTCGCGGTTGGTGTTGTCCGACATTGTGTGTGGTGGTGATCGAAGTTAAGAAGTGTGTTGTGTTGTGGGAACTTACCCGCCGTTTTTTATGTCTACCATTCCGCTTTGACCTTTTTCTTTGAACTCCACTTATTTCCTAATTAGGGTCTCAATGGCCTTCAAGGGTTCCAGCCCTAAAGGGGGGATACTGTCACGACCGTGACAACTCCGCCTCCTTCCATCTTTATTCCGCCTTTACTCCGCTTTTATGCTTCAGATTTTACTAAGTATTCTCCGATATGTTTCTCCGCCTTTTATGTTTCTCCGCTCCGACCTTATAATACCATTATGTCACCATCGGTGATATGTTGTTACCGAACCGGTTACTGGTTACTTCCTTACTGGTTGCTTTCTAATTTTGCTGTATATCTTGGTAACCTCCATTCTCGCTTAGCGCTATGTGTCAGAACTGGTTTCTCTCCACCCTTTGATACATAGCCTCTCTCCTCCTGTATAAATACAGTAGTATGCTGAGGACTTACTCCTCAGTTCAAATATCAACTTAGTTCTCTCTATTCTCTCCTGCTCTTCCTCAAGTCTTAGTTTGGATTCCATCTCCGACTAAGCGTCTGACTCTCTTGTAACTCTGTCCTCCGAAATACAAGGACACGAGTGTGTAAGGGTGCAGCTCTCCACCTGAGTAGCTGAAGCCAACATCCCTCCAACCAACCTCCAACCAACCTCCAACCTATTCCGACCGTACGCTCTTTCCGACCTGCGGAGCAAGAGTGGAATTGAGTCAGACTTAACAATGTGCTGATGTGGTGAAAGCCACTGACACTGTCGACTCATCGACACCCGAAAAGAATGGCACAGCCAGAAGCCGAAAGGCAATGGGCACTGCCATTCTAACTAGGGAGAACCTATGTTGGTTTGATGCACCAATACTGACATTGTTTTGACCTGTTCCTAGAACATCAACATGTCCTCCAAAGCATCCACCTCCGCCTCCCTCCCCATGTTCAACGGCTCCTACTTCCAAGGATGGTGGGGCAAAGTGGTCAATGCCATGTGTGTCACCCAGTGCTACTGGATAGTTCAGTATGAGGTCATGGCACCTGCTGAGGTGCCCAAGACAGATGTGGATGCGGCCGAAAAGGCCTCATACCTCAAATGGATTGTGGCAAATGATGCTGCACTTGGTATCATGTTCAGTGCCTGTTCCTCAGTGATCTATGCCAAATACAAGAACATTGAAATCACACATGAGCTCACTGCCTCTCTAAAGGCAGATTACGACCATCAAACCATATCCACCGCCTATATTGTCTTTAAAAAGTTATTGTCCTACAACCTCCCCGGGTCATTGGACCCTACTCCTCACCTCATCATCTTCAACAACCTCCTCTCCGACTTCACCCGAGCCGGGTACACCCTTGATCCCAAAATCGTGGGCATGCTGCTCCTGGCAAAGGTGCTGTCCCAATATGATGTGGCTATCCAGAGCCTCACATCCCAAGTTGGTGAGGACAAGAAGCCGATAGACCTCACAGTGATGGACATCGCCAAAGCCCTCAAACACACATGGGATACCAAGGGGCTTCAGCAGGCTCACGGTAAGGGCAACCATGCCAACAAGATCAGCGCTGTCAAGCACCATGACAAAGGCAAGGCCCCTGCCTTCTGTTATGCATCTAGCTTCACCTTAACCTAACTTTCCTAAACCTAATTATTTTCTACACCTAACCTTACTTTTCGAGGTCACATGACTTAACCCCTGTCTGATCACATGACAGAAGATCACATGACTTAGTCCAGACCCAGATCACATGACGGGTCTAGTCTCTTATCTCTTATCTATGACCTCATACCTCATGTACTTAATCTCTGCTTCTTCTTTTCTTTAGTATGCCCATATATAGTAGTATACAGCATGGTCTGTGCACAGTCCCTGGCAATATATAAAACCTGTCTGTTCAAGCTGGATTCACTCCAGTCTTGACCATTTGGTTCTTAGCCTTCTTTGCTCTCAGCATAAGGGTATTGAGCTCGTCAGATCCCGCCTCCTCCCTCATCACCTATCACCTTCTCCATCGCCAGTGCTCATCATTAAGCCTGAAGAACAGTCCGCCATTGGTGCTAAACCCTTGATTCATTGAGGGCGTAACACCTTCGAGGATCAAAAGAAGCCCGGCAGCAATTCGACAGAGAAATCTGAAGAAAAGCCTGCCTAGATAAAGAAGAATGAGAAGAACGCAAGGCGTAAAGCCAAGCATGCTGAGGCAGCCATTAAGGATGCCAAGGCCTCCAACTTCACCTCGTTGGCCTGGACAGGCCTCCCCCTTCATATGTCCATCGATCTCTCGGTCCCTGCTGTGGACCCCCACTCGCTGGCTCATCAGTCAGCTTCCTTCTACCAGGGTGCAAGTGGAGCATCCTTTGACTTGTGCGTCCCCGAGGCTTTCAGCCTGGCACATCGCTTAGGCATCCAGCCCACAAGCAAATCGATTTGAAAACTTGATTCCACCATGGCATCCACTGCCACCACCTCTTCCTCAATCACCACAGAAGCTAAACCACTGAATAAGTGGAAGTGAGCCCAGCATGAGATCCATTCTGCCCCCAGGACCTCCTGGGATAGTGAGGATAGCGAAGACGATGACCGGCCTATTGGCCCAGTAATTCCGCTCACTTGTGAGGAACACGAGGAGATTCTAACTCCTGTGGAGGATTCTTATTACGACCAACTGGATTGGTCAATAGAGGAAGACTGTGAGATGGATGGCATGTCCCAACCATATGTCCATTTCCCTGATTACGTTTCCAATTACTCACCAAGGTCATATACCCATTCTGGGAAAACAGTGCAGGTATGTAATGTTGAAACTTATGTTTCTTTATTCATTTATATTCACCTTTCATCCCTATTGATTAGATTAAATCTATCAGAGGTTCCGGACCATTAATATGACCAGAATTACATAGGTAAGTCTAGACCCTTCTACCTTTGTCATGGTCTAGACTCTTGTCATCTTATATGACACATAATCACACCACTATGGCGTGATATGATAGTATTGATAGTGACCTATAGCATTATTTGCTCTTATCTTCTTATCACTTATCTTTCTATCTTTCTATCGGATGATTATCCTCATTCAGGTGAACAGTAAATAGATACATACATTCACTGTTCACTATATAAACCAAGCCTTACAGCTCGGATAATTTAAGCCCTCTACAACCGTCTTTTACTCTAAGAGACTGAGTGCACTATCAACATCGAGTGAGTATTCTCCACTCAGGGTTATATACTACCTTCTTCATTGTTGCACTCTGCCTTAGAAGCTACTGCTTCTAAATGTAATGTGTCATGGACTTTTCCCTGCCGCTCGGACAATGTAGTAGTTAGCAGTAATGCATATGTAACTACTATACATGAGCAATCAAACACCTTAGCACATTGTTCTTGTTTCGATGCTGTGAGCTTGAGTAAGAAAAAATGCAGATGTAAGCATAAATGAATGGAAAATCAGGAAAATCAGTGGATCCTAGACTCAGGAGCATCCTCCCATTTTACGCCGGATAGATCCGACTTTGTCAATTACATTTCATTACCAAAAGACAAGTGGATACCAGTAAGTACCGCAGCTGGTATGATTTACATTGTCAGCACTGGCAAGGTTTTGATCCAATGGCAAGACGAGAATCACGGGAAAGATTATATACTTCTGTTATATGATGTTGGTCACCTCCCTGCCAAATCAGCAGTAAAACTTATATCCCTTGGCCAGTTAATGGTAGCTGGCGCAAACATTTGTGGAGATGCCAGCCGTCTCACTGTTGCATATGGCGATGGCAAGCTTTTAGCACATTTCCTCCCTGGCCAACATGGCTGTAACATGTATATGATCGAAGCATTACTGCTAGATCAGGGGCATTCTGTGAATGTAGGCACCATTACCTACAACATTTTACACTGCCGCTTCGGGCATCCTTCCAAGGATCACCTATGTCATGCACACAAGCACACACGTGGTTTCCCCTCAGAAATAGAGATACCAACTATGGATACTCTTTGCCTGGAATGTGCTATGGGCAAATTGCCCAATAAGTCCTTTGGACCAACCTGGTACAAGTTGGCACTAAAACCTTTTGAGGTAGTCCACTTGGACCTTAAATCTTTCCCCACTTTGTCTTATGCAAAGTACAAGTATGCAATGGTGTTCGTAGACGAATTCACTAGAGGTGTTTGGGTTATCACCCTACGTACTAAAGACATGGCTATCAAAGCTGCCTGCCAGTTTATCAAAATGGCAGAGGTATAGTTCAGCGCCAAAGTGAGAGGATGGATGTCTGATTCCAGAGGAGAATTCAAGTCCAAGGCATTCGATGATATACTCAAGGGGGAGGGCATAAACATTTTAACTTCAGCCCCCCACACGCCCCAACAGAACGGTAGAGCCGAATGCATGATGAGGACCCTGTCAGATGTGTCAGAGAGTCTTAGGCATGAGGTGTGTCTCCCTGAAAGTTGGAGGGAATTCTCATTTTCTTATACTGCCCACTTGTACAATCATTTACCAAAACGAGGCCTTAACTGGCGAACACCATATGAGCTCCTTAATGAAAAAGCTCCTGATGTGGATCACCTGCGCATCTTAGGATGCAGTGCCTATGTGCACTTACCACAGGATATCCAGGTGAATAAATTAGCCCCAAAATCAGAACTTATGGTTTACATTGGTGTTGCCCCTGAGAATCCCAGGAACTTTTTGTTCATGAGATCCCCCAACAACGTACTGTTCACATCAGCGCATGTGTTATTCAACAAAGTGCTATTTCCTAAATGCATGAAAGGAAAGGCGAATGTAAGACCTGCACAAGGCAATGACCCTTCACCCTCGACATTACAGCCTAGTAGTCATCCGAAGCAGAAAGCAGTTGAGTTTCCTCCTGCTATAGGCATGGATGATGAAGATGACGATCTTCCCCATCACCCCCCACATCGTATGCCCACTCCACCTCCTGTCCCTCCTCGCACACCCTTATCATGCCCTGTACTGGAGCTACCCGCCACGCCTAGACGCGAGTAAAGAACTCCTCCACCACCTGCAATCCCTTTTCCCTTGCAACGACCACAAAGACAGCGTCGCGTGCCTAACCAGCCCGGCAACGTCTAGGGTGATGACCATCCAGCCCAGCAGGAAAAGATGGCAGACTCAGAGCACAGATGGCAAGACATCACTGGTGCTGGCCCATCTTTTCAGATGCCTGGTCAGTTTAATCCCGGCACACCCAATGAGAGAGCTCCCCCCCATCACCGCACCCAGAAAGCGAAGATGATGTACAGATTGGCTATGCCGTGAAGGAGGAGCTAATTTGACGGCATTTTTGATGTCCAAGGTGTTACCTCAGGTACAAAGTGCTTCTGCAGAGCAAAAACCATACCATGAATGGACTTACAGGGACATTCCATCACTACCCACAGCTGCTCAGGAGGAGTGGAAAGCCGCATGTCAACATGAGCTTGATATGCTATGAGACCGAAATGTCTATGAGTTGGTTGACAAACCACTCGGCCGCAAGGTCATAGACAATTGCTGGGTATTTGACGTCAAACCTGACGGTTGTAAATGGGCCCGATTAGTAGCAAAAGGATTCTCCCAGATTGAGGGAGTAGATTTCAATCAAATATTCTCTCCAGTGGTTAGGTTTGAGACAGTCCGGCTCATGCTGGCACTCGCCACCATGGAAAACTGGCATATGGAAGCTGTAGATGTTTGATCAGCATACCTATATGGGAAACTGAAAGAAGAGATATTCATGAAGCAACCCGAAGGCTTGAAAGTCCCTGGGCAAGAGCACAGAGTCTTATGACTGTTGCGCGCCCTATGTATATGGCCTTAAACAGGCCAGACTTGCCTGGTGGAAAGCACTCAATGAGAGCATGAAAGATCTCGGATTCGAACGGCTGAAATCAGATGCCGGTGTATTTTTATATAGAAAGAAAGGCACAACAATGGTCGTCGCGATCATATATGTTGATGATGCCATCTTCTGCAGCCCTGACAAGGCCATTGTCGACGAAATAAAGGCACTCTTTATGAAAAAGTGGGAATGCAGGGACCTAGGTTCCGCCAAAGAATTCTTGCACATGAGAACCCACCGTCAAGGTCAAAAGATCTTGATAGACCAATGCACCTATTTGGAGAAGGTCTTAGAGCGATTCAGAATGCAGAATGCACAGATCGCCCCCACTCTGCTGCCTCAGGATTATTACCCGATTCGTCACAACAGGCCTGTCAACCCAGAAATTCGATCTAGATTCCAACAAGTCATCAGATCCTTGCTTTATATTATGCTTGGAACCCGACCAGATATCACATATGTGGTGACAGCAATGTCCAAGCATGCAGCAAACCCAACAAAGGAACATCTCAATAAGGCATTATATATATTCCAGTACCTTTTAGGCACCCGCCATTACTCAATGGTATTTGACGGAAAATCACAAGTGGGTTTAATTGATTTCACTGATTCTGATTGGGCATCCGATCCAAACACTAGACACTCACAGACAGGTTGGTTTATCCAACTTGCGAACTGCATCTTCAGCTGGAAATCCTCTCAGCAGGATAGAGTTTCACACTCGAGCACTGAAGCAGAATATGTCACATTGTCTGATTGTAGCAAACAAGTGATTTGGCTAAGGACTTTGCTTGGAGAGATTGGTTATGATTTTACACCCACTCCCATATATGGTGATAATCAAGGATCCATATTCATGGCTACAAATCCAGTCACGGAAAAGTGGAACAAGCACATAGCTATTAAATGGCATAGTGTCCGTGAATACATACAGGATAAGTTCATTGAAATCTTCTACATAGAAGGATCCGAGAACCCTGCAGATCTATGTATTTACAAAGAATCTCAGGCATGTAAAGATCGATCAATTTAGATCAAAATTAAACTTAGTTTTCTACAACTCCCACAAAGATGACTAGGGTTAGAGCTGAGATACACTTGTGAATACCCAGTATGCTTAGCAAGGAGGAGTGTTGAACGTGACTATACCTAGCCATACTTGGCAAGTACCATTAGGGAACATCAACGTGGCTACTGCCGATCTTAGATAGAACTCAGCGTAGTAACATATGGACATATGTAGTGCATGTGATACATGTGAACCACTTACTAATAACTGTATAGTAGTTAGTATATCAGCTCCGCTTTCAAGCTGAGTTTGAATAACATCTCTTGTTCTATTACTACTGCTATCAACAACTTGCACCTACTGCAAGTCCCCCAGCCCCCATTCTGGTGAGTAGTGCATCCATGGTACATAGTACATAAATAGGTGTTCGCACTGGTTAGTCAATGTGTCCTGCACATGCAGATGGTCTACCCCTGACAAGCTGAAAGGCGTAAGGGTTAGAGACCTGAAGCTCAACACTGTCATCTGCCACACCATCAATGCTCACATCAATATGAACTCTGCCTACCATCACCTCCTCACCGCCTGGCTGTTGACACAGACAGCTGTTCAGATCATGTACACCTGACAACCCCCCATCCCACTCACCATCAGCGATTCCACTCTCTGCACAACCATAGAAATCCTTGAGCAACAGTTGCTCGAAGCAATGCACCAAACCAAGTTTGACGACTTTGCTAAAGACGTCCAATGATACCATCTGGCAATGACATCCTCCCCATCTGCCTTATCCTCATTGGATCCTGAAACCCTTGCTGTCGCCAAATGGGTCGACAATTGGTGGACCGGCTATGAGGGAAATGCTCCCATTCCCATGAGCCACCCCCGCTTTGGAGAAGCTTGCTTCACTTGCTCCCGCTTGGGCCATGTGCAAAATAACTGCCACTTTTATCATTGCCCACTCTGTCACCAGCCAGCACCTGGCCATGCCCAATCCCACTGCCCACTCTGCACTCACCCCCAACACACTTGCTCTCCTCCCCCTATTATTGTCTCCCCGTCTCATCTCAACAATCCACTGTGTCGTCATCATCCTCCATTGCCCCTCCATTGCCCATCCCAGCTCCCCGACCACAATGCGTGGTCACCACCTCCTTCCATATGCACCTTTATGGGGCCCCTCATCATGCATGTCGCCCTCACTCCCCCTCTCCTGGTCCCCTTGACCAAGAAGATGTCTGGGACGAGATGGCCTATGCCAACACCACCAGTTCCCCCACCAGGTTCATTGATCTGTGATCATCTGTGTCATGGACTTGACCCCTAGTACAGGGGTAATGTTACGTTTCCTTCCTATGCCCCTATTCTTTTTCCTAACTCTCATAGCCTTCGCCGTTCAAGCCCCACTTAGGCCACTTCTTTTCTGCCTTATTGCCGCTTACTCCTCATTGCTTATTTAGCGCTTACTCATGTGCAGCTGTATTACTAAGGGTACATGTCATTGCTTACTCATTTACACTTACTGTTCCAATGAGTCATCATTCTTCACAATTCCATTGCATTCTATTGATGACTCACTTCATTCGTCATCACTTCCTCTTTTGTACTTACTTCGCCTGCCCTGAACTATGGCTCTATGTATATACATAAACCCCATCGATACCCCTGATGTACCTTAAGTTAGACCTACCAGAATCTAGCTTATACATCATTCCCTCTGGTCCTCGTATCTCTGAGTCCTCATTGTACTCCTGAGTCGACACTCTTTGATTAAACTCTTGAACAACGATCCTCCCCATCATAATCCTTGAACGGCTTGCCCAATGAGCCGTATCCTCAAACCTAGCCGTCCTCTTCAGGGGCTAGTCGTTGTGTGGCGACATCACAACATCCTTGAACCTTCAACACCTTTGGGCAACCTCTGGTCTCTATGCTAGCTACGTAGCAAGCATAACACCATTGGGGTAGTGTTACAATCGGTAGTACCCCCTATCTTTTTCTTTCCTTTTTCTTTCCTATGTTAACCGTTATGACAACTTTTGCTGTTGAGCCCCACTTAGGTTCTCTCCCCTTTGCCCTAACCTTTTACCCATCAGCCTGCTTACTAATTAGCACTTACTAATGCGCAGTTGTATTATCAAGGCCAATTGGCCAATTACTCATTTCTGCTTACTCTTCACTGACGTCATCATTCTTCGCAATTCCATCACATTCCATCAATGACTCACCTTCTTCATCATCACTTCCTTTTTAGTACTTTCCATGCCTGCCCTGAACTATGGCTCCTACATATATAAACCCATTGATACCCTTGATGTACCCTAAGTTAGACCTACCAGAATCTAACCTCATACATCACTCCTCTGGTCCCAGGACTTCTATAAGTCTTTGTCGTACTTCAAGTCGACACTTCTCTCAACACCTTCAAGGCTATCTTCCATCACAAGGATCCATCATGAGCTCTTCTTGTCCTAGTTGACTGTCGCTCACCTTGGCACATCATCTACTATGCTTCCATCTTGAAGCTGTCCAACCTTGAGGCCCTCTGGTATATGCTAGCATTCATGCAAGCATAACAAAAGGTCTAACTTCTATCCACATGGCTACCATCGCATAAGATGCCCACCATTTCATACCATCGCCCATCAAACCCTCAACCCCAGGTTTACCCCCATGCTCATCAAGCACCACCACCAGTCTTACACAACTCTTCCAAGGAACAGGAAGAAGAATCCTCCACTCCCACTGAGCCCACCTATGATGAGGATATCCAAGTCATCCCCAACCCCGAGGAAACAGACCCTGCCCACCAATTTTCCCACTCTGTGAATATCCCCAGAGTCCCAACACCACCATCGCCTGTTACGCTTGCTACGTAGCAAGTGTAGAGACCAGAGGGCGCTCAAAGGTTTTGAGGATTCAAAGATGTCATGGTATTGCCACACGACTACTAGCCCTTGAAGAAGACAGCTAGGTTCAGGAATACAGCTTGTTGAGCAAGCCGTTCAAAGAGTACAACGAGAGAGTTCATCGTTCAAAAGGTTTATCAAGGAGCATTGACTCAAGAGTACAACGAAGACTCAAAGATGCAAGGACCAGAGGGGACAATGTATGAGCTAGACTCTGGTAGGTCTAACTTAGGGTATATCGGGGGTATCAATGGGTTTATATATGAAGAGCCAGAGTTCAGGGTGAAACGACCAAAGAAACAATCAATGAATAAATCAAAGACTGTGACTAAGGTGGCTTGATGCAGAAGTGAAGAGGTGGTCAGGCCAAGAGATTGTCTCGATGGGAAATCTCCAAGAGAACAAGACTGGGGAAACCAGCCTTGAACCTGGAGGGTTTATATACTACTCTAGGGTTTGTACATGTTTGTACAAGATCTACCAATACAATACTATAACCATCAAGGCTGTACATGAAACGACCAAAGAAACAATCAATGAATGAATCAAAGACTGCGACTAAGGCGGCTTGATGTAGAAGTAGAGAGGCGGTCAGGCCAAGAGATTGTCTCAGTGGGAAATCTCCAAGAGAACAAGACTGGGGAAACCAGCCTTGAACCCGGAGGGTT
>JBBPLP010000310.1:0-27887 GCA_038089875.1 Fistulinella prunicolor
CAGGCCAGCCTCCGAGCGAGGGAGGTGACGCACGCGGCGTACGAACGGATGCGTGGGGCTGCCGTGGAGGGGACGGAGATGGCGATGCTGCGGGCATTTCAACGGCGCGTCAACACTGTGGTCTCGATACCGCCAGCAGCGATGGATATCGGAGAAGGATGGTTACATGGAGGCATTATCGGGCTGGGTGGGTGAGTGAACGGAGAGAAGTGCGACTGGAATATTGCATTGTAAATATATCTATATCGCTTGTCATGCACTGTAAACTATCATCGAGAGCAATATGTATCTAGCCTGTTATTCCATTCCATTCGAGGGTGGTGTATCCCAAAAAATGGAGCGAGGACCCATTTAGCCTTGTTCGCATCCACTTACTGATCCCGCCCGGAGAGCGCATTTCCGAAATGCCAGCTGTCCAGTACTTGCCAAGTACGTCTCCGAGGAAGATTCCCAGGTCATGTCTGCTCTACCGTCATCCAGGGGTAATCGAGTCGATCAAAACGAGTTCCTGGGCGCCGGGTATCTCCACTGTTTTGCATTCTCACCATCACTTACGCCAAGTTTCGATCACGTCCCGTCTCGTCCGCATGGCTTGAGCTCAGGCTTGCCGTGCGGGGTGGTCTATTGTTCTTGGTTGGCAACCGTTCCGATTAGGGTTCATGCAGTTCATGCATCATGGCTATTTGTTTTGCTGGAAATGGTGCGGTAATGAGCAAGTCATCATGAGGAATTCGTCCGTGGGTTAATAGGCCGAAGCTCGTTTATTTAATAAGGCGGGTTTTGGTGGTGTGGGCGCTGGTAAAGAGCAACACAATGGCGGAGAATGTGCGCCTGGCAACGAACCCAAGCCGTCACTGCCAACTGCCCGTCAGGGTACATCAATCGGCCCAAACAGGACAGTCTACAAGAATAAATGTGCTAGAAACATGGTGTGGCTTTCCATGTTGTTCACTTGAATCATTGTGCCTTCCGGTATCTACACATCAATGACGTCATGTCATACATTCCATTCTCAACATCTGTGCCCGGCTTCGTATCTTACATCGGAAAAACAAACGGACGCGATGGTCCAAATCATTGGCTAACCAGCTGATTCACGATTGCCCTGCTGGATGGTGCAATGCTCAAAGACACATTAACGAACTGGAGGACCGGAAACGGGCCAGCCTAGCAAATAGCCCTTGTTTCAACGGATTTTCAGAATAAACGGGATACGGCAACGTACCCCAATCAGGCAAAGATGTGTCACGCTGAAGATAGCAGGTCCAGGTTCTACGCTGCCCGGGACTTGCAACGTGAAGTTCTGGCAGGTCCCGGCAGGATATGAGTGAGGGGTCCAAGGGCCGGCATACAAAACGTTCCCAAGCCCCTCATCTGCCGTTGGGCAGACATCGAGGTCGCAGCTGGCGATCGAGAGCGCGATGCCAACTTGGATGCAAGATATTGGGCTACCCTGCAACAATGAATCAGCCCCACCGAATAAATACGTAGTAGGCTCTCGTGGGTGCCAGCGCTTACGGGTTGAACGATTTGAGCGACGAAGGAGTCTCCTGGGAACAGCTTAGTACCACTGGCGGGGGAACCAATCTCGATCAGCTGGCCGAGGACAGGCGACACCACGGCGCCGACAAGGACGGACAAAATGGCGAGCGGTCTCATCTTCAGAAAAAGGCAGGTCGATTAGAGAGGATGAATGTGTTTCCAAGGTTGTGGAATCATCCTTGGATGAATGGATTGGTTTTATATACCTAGAGCGTTGAACCGATCCAGTGCATGCAGTTATGTAAAGGCGCAAGCACCTTCAAGTTGCAGACATGCCCCAAGGCCTCGTCGACCATCATTCGTCGCCCAGCTTTGATTAATGAATTCCCTAGCTAGGACCCGGAGTTGTTCAGTACCGGTTTGAAACCACCTTGGCACCATTTTCGAGAAGTTCCTACGGCCTTGAGGGGGTTCTTCGGCAGGGAGTCTGAAGCAGTTTGAGACCACCGTTTTGAAACCAGTTATGCAGTACGACCACATAGATAGGAAACATTTGATCAGCTTGAGTCACTGTCCATGAGGTAAATGGGGCCGTTGGTACGCAGGAGCCACTGGCAGTCCTGAAGAGAGGATTTACTCTGCAGTAGTAAATGTCAGGCACCCAGGCTATAAATGGTCATTAAGTAAACCGGTTAACTCCGCGATGGACTATGCCATATCCTGTCAATTGCCCTCAGTTCCTTTGATACATCCTAGAACTTCTTCCAATTTCTCTGTTTGAATAAGAAATCACGGGAGCCGGGGACTGCTGCTTGTGCCGCTCCCGATAACAAAAGACGCAATTGGTTGTGGGTCTTGCGGTGACCCATGTTGATTGTCTGTGAAATGTACACATGCTATGCTCATACCCCCTCCGCAATCAGCCTCTCCGGGTTTTCCACCCACCCCCGCCACGTCTCCACGAACGCAGCCAACTCGGCCCCTTCCACGACACGATGATCCGCACTCCAGCTCACGTCCACTCTCAGCCGCCTCTCCCCTCGTCCTTCCGTAGCATCCCAGACGCCCTCGCTGACATCCCAGACCCACCGTGCCCGTCCGATCGCAACGATCGCGACCCCACCGCCAGGCACGAGCACCGGGCTCGCGTTCTCACCTTGGCCAATGGCACCCACATTACTCACACTGATCGTTCCGCCCCGTCGCGGCATCTCGCGCGGCGTCAGGCCACACGGCACTTGGCGACCCAGATACGCCAAGTGCGCCACCCGCGAGGCGAGTCCGTGAATCGAAAGCGTCTGTGCGGCGCCGATCGTGGGTGTGTAGAGCCCAGTCGGCGTAGACAGCGCAAGGGTGACGTCTGCGGTGGGGCGAATGGTCAATGTTGGCTTGTCGTTCGTGTTCGTGTCCGTGGTTGGGGTGATCGACGCGCGGAAGATTGGCCATTCCATCATAGAATTAGCGAGCGTCTTAAGCAGGAAAGGGAGATAGGTCAGTTTGGTAAATGTAGCACCCTCCGGGAGGGTTGGTGCTATTGGTGCTGGGTAGAGTGCGGATGGATTGACCATCTGTGATACGCGTGAAGGTGCTGGGATCAATGAGGGCGGTAGGAAGTGGGCTGGGATGTTCGCGTTCAATGACGGTAGCATGCCATGGAAACGTGTGAGATCCAGCGAAGTAGCGTATCTATGTTCTACGTCAATATATCATTGTTCGCCCACACACAACACGTACCCGAATCTGGGTATCTCGAGGCTCTGCGGAGCATGGATAGCGGGTTAGCAACGTGAGGGGGAATATAGCTGCGTGAAGACATACCCGCGTCATTACCTTCCACATTCCATATCGAGTCCTACCAAGCTCGACCACGACGTCTTTGTCCTCTCCTCGGACAACCGAATCTGCTTCGACTCCGGGGACGGCACGTGCACTGGCAATAAACGCCTCGATATCCTTCTTCTCGACGCGGCCGTCTCGTCCACTTCCAGGAGCGAGGGCAGCAAGATCAACGCCATGCTGACGCGCAAAGTGGCGTACAGAGGGGGTAGCGAGGGAATAATCTGGTGTCGACGACGCGAACGATGTCGACGCGGTATTCGTCGGATCGTGCGGATGCTTGTTTTCCGTGCGTGATGCATTCACACCCGCACTTCCCTCTACCTTACCACTCTCCGCGAACACGGCCGGATCTTGGGTTACCTCAGGTGAAGGCGCGTCCGGCAAGTCCGCTTGCGTCGAGGACTGCGGAGTGTCGTCCTCCTCCTCAACTTCGATGAGACAAAGTCCTGCGCCCACTTTGGCGATATCGCCCTCTTGCACGAATAGCTGTTTCACGATGCCATCATACGGCGAGGTTATCTCGACGCTCGCCTTGTCGCTCTGGACCTCGCATAGCGGGTCGAAACTCTGCACGGGCGACTGCGGCTTGACAGACCTAGTGCACGCGGCTCAGCTCGAGGAGATCATACAGAAGATGGAAAGAGCCGTTGATGTGTGCGCACCATTTGATGACTTCGCATTCGGTGATGCCCTCGCCAATGTCGGCGAGCTTGAACGTGTGGAGAACTTTGCGTGCTGCAAGGAGGGCGTGTGCTGTGTGGAAGTGAGTACGGAGGAGAGGTCCACGGACGAAGGCGGGTCGAATGCGAATGGACAGTTTCATCGTGATCATGACAGACCCGGGAACGCGAGATCCGAGTGGGAGGGGCGAATTATATAAGCGTTGACCTCACACGCAAACTGTTGGCACTGCTCCTGCTTTGAAATATCATGTAGAACGATGGTTGCATTGAAGCTTTCTTCCAGTTTTCTACGTTTGCTCTCTACATAATCTGCATCATGGGCTCATCCACAAGCAACATTCGACCGTCCTGCCGACCGGACGTTTTCGCAGGTCAACCCACAGGTTCAACCCCAGACTAAAACGAGTGAGTGCTGCAATCAGCCTAGGGAGACTGTGACAGAACATTGACAACTCTGTTCCACAGAGCAGTTCTCGTACCCTTTTCTCGGGCTTCAGAGCGCGAGGCGAGGAATGAAATCACGCGGAGTTTGAGTCGTCCTTGCCTTTCTCGTCCCCCCAGTGCTCCCGCACGAGGTGCTAGCGTTTTCCCCAAACCATCCGGTTGTGTCGAGCTTGGTGAACGCACATGGGTTCAAAAGGTACTTGTTTCGTTCTATCAGAGTGGAAGCGCTGAAATGATTTGCCTACCAGTTGATTAGCTGCATTCACGGGCGGATTCTCTTGTCGACAAATTCATGCAAGAAGGCAAGAGGGATTATATCGATGAGGCTGTCGTACTTGATCGCGAGGCGCTTGGACTTTGTCCACCCGGCCACCCTACGCGATCAGACTCTTTGACTCAGCTTTCGTTTCATCTCTACCCTCGCTTCAATCAGTTTGGGGTGCTGGCAGACATCGAGGAGGCTATTGTGCTCGGCCGAGACGCACTAGCACTCTGCCCACCAGGGCACCATGGTCATTTGACGTATTTGAACAATGTTGCACTATATCTCTCTACTCGGTACAAACAGGTCGGGAAAGTGGAGAACCTTGATGAAGCCATCGTCTTAGGCAGAGATACTTTAGCGCTCTGTCCGCCGGGGCACCCGCATCGTTCGATGCCTTCGAACAACGTTACACTTTATCTCTTCGCTCGGTACCAGCAGCTCGGAGGCATGGGGGACCTTGATGAGGCCATCGTCCTAGGCAGAGACGGACTGGCGCTTTGCTCGCCAGGGTAATTAGGTCGTCCAAAGCTTTTGACCAATGTTGCAGTGTCTCTTCGCCCGGTACACCGGATCGGAGGAGTGGAAGACCTCGACGAAGCCATCATCCTAGGCAGAGATGCACTGGTGCTTTGCCCGCCGAGGCATCCAGATCATTCCACGTTTTTGAACAACGTCGCATCTTTTCTCTTCGCTCGGTACCAACTACTTGGGGAAGTAGGGGACCTCGATGAAGCTGTCATCCTAGGGAGAGACGCACTGGCGCTGTACCCATCAAGGTGCCCACTTCGCTTCGCAATCTTGACCAACATTGCGCTTCATCTTACCACTCGACACCAGCAGCTCGGTGGAATGCAGGACCTTGACGAAGCTATCGTCATAGGTAGAGACACACTGGCACTTTGCCCGACGGGTCAACCATTGCGCTCGACGTGTTTGAACAATGATGCACTATATCTCTTCACTCGGTACCAGGGGCTCCGGAGAATGGAGGGCCTTGATGAAGCCATCATCCTGGATAGAGATGCGCTGGAGATTTGCCTGCCAGGGCACCCGGACCGTTCAATGGACTTAAACAACATTGGAATCTTTCTCTTCACTCGTCATCAGAGGCTCAGTGCAATGGAGAACCTTGACGTAGCCATTACTTTAAGCAAAGACGCACTGGCGCTTTGCCCACCAGGGCACACGGACCGTTCTATGTCTTTGAGCAACAGTTCAACTCTGCTCTTTGCTCGGTACCACCGCCTTGGGGGAATGGAGGACCTTGACGAAGCGATCGTCCTGGGCAGAGATACACTGGCACTTTACGCACCAGGGCACCCTGGTCGAAGCATGGCTTTGAATAACGTCGCGTTCTATTCCTCTGCTCGGTACGAGCGCCTCGGCTAAATGGAGGACCTCGACGAGGCCATTGTCCTTGGTCGAGACGCACTGGCGCTCTGCCCACCAGGGCACCAATTTCGCTCTGCATCTTTAAATGATGTTGCATATTATCTCTCCTGTCGATACAAGCGGCTCAGGGGAATTGAGGGCCTTGACCAAGCTATTGTCTTCGGTCGAGGTGCATTGGCACTTTGCCCACCAGGACACCCTGACCGGTCAGTGTCATTGGACAATCTCGCAGGCTATCTCCACACTCGGTTTGTGCAGTCGAGTCAGTTGGAGGATAGAGAAGAATTATTTGGTCTCTACAGCGAAATGGCACATATACCCCCAAACCCGTCTTCCGCCGATCTATCTACCACTAAATCATGGATCCGCGTGGCCGAAGAATTTCAGCATCCCTCGATACTCGTTGCGTATGAAACATCCCTTCAGTTACTTGTTCACCACCTGGCTGCTCTCCCATCATTACCTCGGCATCTGGACGTCCTCAAGGACCTGACATCATCGCTTGCAGTGGATGCGTTCTCGGCCTGTCTTCGCTACCGTTCTCCTACCAAAGCCATTGAACTTCTGGCACAGGGACGGGGCGTCTTTTGGTCACAACTCAGTCGCCCCATGCGCAACTTGATGAGATTGTGGCATCAGGGTCGACAGGAAAGATATTGGCAGAGAAGTTCACGCAATTGACCTCCCTCATTCGCAGTGCCCTTGATTCTCCCAGCGCAGACCAGCATGATCGTGTATGTCTTTTGAACATGGAACTGCAAAGAGTGGTGACCGCTATTCGCAAGTTGCCCGGTCTCTCACATTTCCTCCTTCCCTCGCTCTTCTCGGATCTTCAACAAGCTGCCAGAGGGGGCCCTGTCATCATCGTGAATTCGAGCAAGTACAGCTGTGACGCGCTCATCGTCCTACTTGATCGCGACCCCGTCCACATCCCATTGCAGATCAAAAGGGAACGTGTTCAAAAGTTGTCATCGGATCTCCATGCCTGGATCGTTCGCGCAAAGCTGATGAATGTGACGAATTATCTCGTAGTTATTCTGCGGGAACTCTGGGACGAAGTCGTTTCCCCCATCGTCGACTTCCTTCAGACGATCCATCCCTTTCAATCACGTATCTGGTGGTGCCCCACCGCCGAGTTCTCTCTTCTCCCCTTGCACGCTGCTGGTACATATAGGAAGGGTCAACGGAGGCTTGCTGATTTGTATATCTCATCATACACTCCCATGCCGACTGCCCTCATCCGTGCTCAACGGCACGGTTCGTCAAATTCTGCAAGTCAAGAGCAATGTTTCGTTTGCATAGGAGCCATTGGGGAGAGTGAATTGCATTCGGTAGGGGTGGAGCTGGCGAACATTGGTCAACGCGTCGGTGGTCTGGCCACGTTCACATGTATCGAGGGACCCGATTCTTCCACCTCCCGGGTGGTCGAGGAGCTGAAGAAGAACCAGTGGGCTCATCTCGCATGCCATGGACTCCCGAACCAGAAGGAACCATTCAAGTCGGCGCTCGCGCTCTCCGACGGTCGCTTTACGGTCGAGCGCATCATCCAATGCCGTCTACCGAACGCCCAGTTTGGATATCTTTCTGTATGTCACACGACGGTGGGAGACGAGAAAAGTCCAGATGAGATGATCCATCTTGCGTCGGCAATGCAGTTTGCTGGGTTCCGTTCGGTGATCGGGACGATGTGGGCGGTGGACAATGCACAGGCGAAGAAGATCACGTCGATGTTTTATGACAACATGATAGACCAGTCGGGTGGTTTGGATCATACCCGTGCGGCGTTTGCGCTGCACAAGACAATGAACGAGGTGAAGGGGATATTGTTTCGTTCTATCAGAGTGTAAGCACTGAAATGCCGTACCTACCAGTTGGACGACTGCATTCGCTGGCGGGTTCTCTTGTCGACAAATTAATGCAAGAACGCAACAGGGATTATATCGACGAGGCAATCGCCCTTGATCGTGAGGTACTCCTCTACCCACTTGGGCGGATGGAGGACTTTGATGAAGTTATCGTCTTAGGCACGGGCACCTTGCCCGTCGAGACACCCAGATCGTTCGGCGCCTTCGAGCAACATTGCTTCAGCGACTCGGAGCAACAGAAGACCACGATGCAACCATTGTCTTAGGCAGAGTTGTATTCGTGCATTGCCCACCAGGCCTCCCAGACCGTTCAATGTTTTCAAGCAATAGTACAGCTCATCTCTTCGCCCGGTACAAGCGCTCTGGGAGAACGGAGGTCCCCGACGAAGGGATTGTTCTAGGTAGAGATGAGCTGGCGCTTTACACACCAGATGACCCTAGTCTAAGCTTGGACATGAACAATGTTGCACTCTATTTCTCCGCTGAGTACGAGTGCCTCGGCTGAATGCAGGACCCCGACGATGCTCTTGTCCGTGGTCGAGACGCACTGGTGCATCGTCTCCCAAGGCATCCCCTTCGCTCGCCAACTTTGAACAATATTGCGCCCCATCACTCCATCAGTTACAAGCGGTTAGGGACCTTAACCAAGCTATCGTCATCTGTCGAGACGCATTGGCGCTTCGCTCACCAGGATGCGATCCATTGAACAACATTGCAGGCTACCTCCACACTCGGTTTGTACAATCAAGTCGGTTGAAGGGTAAGGAAGAATTGTTTAGTTTCTATACTGAGATAGTACCCATGCTGTCTTCTATCGATCTGAATTTGTAGAAGAGGGATGGATGCTTTTAATTATGTAACAGTGATTGAATCAAACATGTTGACAACTCGTGCTGTTTCAACCATATTAGGCGCGATAACGATGACTCACGCAGCGCTTGAAGCTGTGCGAGTGCATCTGGCGAGTATGCCCCATTCTTCATCATCGTCTGCCGAGAGCAACCCCGTTGACAATGCGCTCGCGGCAGCTCATTCGGTCCTGGTTGTAGTGACGAACGTTGCGTCGTCGGTGCCGGTTCCCTATCTGCAAGCAGCAGCGAGCTTAGTGGTAACAATCCTTGAATCCATTCAGGTATCTACTTCGTTTCTGCTGCTTCTAAGACCCTGGCGATTAAACGTTCTCCAGGGAGCGAAAGATAACAAGGATGGCTGCAAAGATCTCATTGAACATATATATCGGCTCCTTGATGTTATCGAGACCGTTTGCAAGGACGGGAAAAGATTGCAATCAAATCCTCCCCAAAGCTTGTTAAATTTGGTAGAGTACGTCTTTCATTTCCCCCAGATCGGGCCCGTCTTGAGGTCAGATTATGATAGAACTCTGAAGAAGATTAAGGCATCAGTCGAAAAACAAAATTCTCATGGGCGCCTCACACAGGCTTTTCTTTACAAGCAGTATGCTCAGAAAATCCAAGGTTATATCAAGAAATGTGGGGACGAGGTAAAACTCGTGGAGGTGAATCATAACAACACGTCAGTCATTGTCGATGGCTAAAATCATTGGGATTTATAGCTAGAATTCACTGCAAGAACTGCCCGTGATGTCGAATATCTCGTTGCTGAGAATTTTGGTGCGTTGAATAATCCAACTTCTTGTACATTAAACTCATGAACACACGCTATGATTTCCTCTCATTTTTGTCCGACTGATCCTGCCGATGGAACCAATTTGCTTACACGTCAAATCATCACCGTGGACCAGATAAAATCCGCTCGGATCTTTGCGAGCGCTTGCGGCATCCAGATTCCTTTGATCGACAAGTTAAAGCTCGACTCAAGGGCACATGCGAGTGGTCAGCGAGCCATCCAATGATCGACAAGTGGCTACATTCGGGAACGGTTGAGACATCTCGTCTTTGGCTGTACGGTGGACCAGGGACCGGAAAGAGCGTACTTGCAGCTTATTTGATAGAGCAGACGAAAACAGGGACTCGGACATTCGATGAAGCCGTCTTTTATGCCTTCTGCGAGGCACAGGGCAACGTCCGACCGACTTCTAGTAATATCATCTCGGGTTTCCTAAGACAATATTTGGTCGATTATCGCAACAGTCTCGACTGGAAGGCTGTCAGCGAGCTTCGAGACTCCATATTCGACAGCAATGACTATGAAAATCGGTTGAAGCAGCACTTTTTGTCGATTTTGAAGTCGTTTAAGAGAGCCTGGTAAACCTTTCGTCCCTAAATCATTCAATCGTTCTCATAAAATCATTCAAGTTTCATAATCGACGGCCTCAATGAATCTGAGGCGGATGTTCTCCAATCTGGCGGTCTCATCGATTTCTTGTTTGAACTCAACATACCGGCTAGATTCCTCTTCCTAAGTCAGCTTGACTCGGCAGCCATATTCAAACGCTTGGCCCATTTTCCTCGACTAAAGATAGGTATGGACGGGACAACTCAAGCTGATATGGAGAAATTCGTTAGCGCCCAAGTTGATGCGCTAGCGTCTGATTTTCGGATTCTCGAGGAATGGAAGGGCCGGCTAAAGGAAGGCCTTTTGAGAATGGCCGGTAACATGTTCCTCTTCATCAAACTCAAAGTAGATGCCATTCGTGGCCAATACCCTACCACCCTTGGTATAGTTGACAAAATTATGGAGAGCCTGGACGACATCTCGCCATCCTTGGAGAACATGTACGAGGGCTTACTCATGCAGAAGCATGTCAAATGGAAAGACTCGGTGAATCACACTCAAACCATAGTCCGAACGCTTCAGTGGCTCTTGTACTCACGAGCACCCATAACCCATAGCCTTTTGTGCTTGGTAGCAGCTATCGACATTGAGAGCGGGAACCTACGTACCCGGGATCTTCATTCCTCCATCGAAACAGTGGTGAAAGAGATGCTAGGCTCCCTTGTTGAATGGCAAATGACAAACAGTGGCGTGCTATATGCCACCCTGGTCCACTCTTCATTCCGCGAGTACCTGCTTTCCCGACACAAGGAACCGTCATTCATCTTTCCGAGCCCAATGTCACCTGAGGACCTTTTCAAGACCTGTTGCGCTGTGCTACATTCTTCAACTGTCAGGAAATCGTTGCAGGTATATTATAATTCAGCGGACAAACGGCGGCAGTATCGCGGCACGGAATTACAACGAGTGCTTTGCCAGGAGGAAGAATGGGAGCGTTGGGAGCACCGCCAGAAGGGGGACCTTGACGAGGAGTGGCAGTGGCGGAAGAAGGAGGAAAGGCGTATTCGCAAGGAGTTACACGACTTAGGGGATGAGGCGCCAGCAATTTTCATCGAGAATCAAGATAGGCGCCTGAGATCGCTACAACGCATGCAGGATAGCCAGGATGAGGAACTTTCTGCGCTCGTGGGCATGCTGCACTTGCCAGAACGCGAGTTGATGATGTATGCGTTAAAGTGAGTCTAATTACGAAGTTAAGAGATGAGTTTTTTTACATTCCCTACAGGTTTTTGCCACATCACCTTTCCCAAGTCCTGACGTTACAGCAAACCAAATGTGGCGACTGGGCTCAAACAATCTCCACGGCAGTTGCCGTGGCAGCGCCAATCACAACGGCTGTGGCAGTCCTTGTGGAAGACATTAAATCTCATGCGTTCTACCTCATCGAGCAAATCAACATATCCAAATCTTCTCCGTCCCATTGCGACGTTAGCAAAATTGCCGATCCCTCGTTCACCCTTCAATTTCTAGTGGAGACAGTGGATGCTATTGAACGACTCATCCACCCTGATCCCCCATCCGAGCACCCGGCTTGGTTGCGTTTCCATGACTTGTACACTTATGGGATGCAGCAGGTCCGGGATGGCCAGAGTTACTCCTCTGCTGATGCAATGACCATTTGGAACAATGCAGTAGCGCAGTCGTTTGAAGGTGCGGAGCTTCCCACAGCCCTCAAGCGTGCCTTTGACCACACCACGCTGGCTTTGATAAACTTGCGAAGTATGGAGTTGACGCTGCTCGAGTTTGATGAGCATACAGCTGCTGTCTCCGGGTCCAGTATTCTGGTTCATACTCTCCGTCGCACCGGACACATGCTTGCCATATGGGTGACCGTACATGGTTTTCTCCGCACAAAAAAGGACAAACTTGTCAAAGTCTTGCTCGAGGACAGCTTCTTGTACACAAAGCTACTCAATCCTGGGGTTCGGATTGAATATGATTAGGTTGATCACTTTTTGTCTTCACGTTACATATGTACATTGCTAGACAGTGATCGGCGTTGGACTGTCATAACTCATGTGACCATCGGAGAGTGCGAACGCGACGTAAACAATTCCGAATTTTGGTTCGGGAGTTCGTGACATGCAAGATGAACCCACTCGTTCTTCCTCAGCTCCTCGACGACCCGGGATAAAAGAATGTCCTTCAGTACACGTACGTCTATGTCAACTTCAACAAGAAAGCGAAACAAACACAAAAACATGTCTCCGTATGTAGTAAAAAGTTCCTGTAGGTCCATGTGCCATAAATGTGTATATTTACTATGACCGACGAAAACCACGATGTATGATAGTTCAAGATACTTTGGGTTCTGAGTTAACGAGAATGTAACAACACTGTCGTCGGTACCTGAATATCATGCACAACTTGTCTACGGTCGCATCTGTTGCATCCATAACTTTAAAATCACCTTTACGAAAGTCACCGACTCGGAGTTTCCATGGACTTCTGTTACTTTCCTCAGAGCGGGTGGCAGCCAACAGTTCGCCTCGGTGATTCTTCAACGCCAGCTCAGCATCCGCAACTCGGCCCTCCTGGCGAAAGCAAAAGATGATCGCGGCTAGGCAGAAGGCCGCAATCCAGTCTGTCTTGTTCAATCTCAGCTGTAGCCTCGCAATTTCGAGCGCTAAGAGAGCATCATTATAGCGGCCCATCACCAGATACCGGAGCCCCAGGTCTAAACGGCACTCGGCACCCGCAAATGTGAAATGACAGGACCAAAACGTGGGTATTGCTCTCTGGGACAGTTCGATTGCTTCATCATCTTCGGCAAAGGCGGCTAGCTTCCACATGCAAAAAGCGGCGTCGAGACTGCGGCCAAGCGACTCAAACTCTTCCATGGCTTTCTTCATTGCCAATCTAGCATCCTCGAATCGATCCTCATGAAGAAGAAGTGAAGCGAGTAACCTCTGGCCGTCTGCCACAGCTGCTCGGTCACCGAAATCTTGTAAGTTGTCCAGTGCCGACTGAAGAGTCGATCGAGTATCTTCTAACCTGCTATCTCTTGAGAATCCAGTGAGCGCCAGCTTGAGTTGGCATTTGGCAGCTCCATTTCGGTCGTTGAGCTCGTTAAATTTTGAAAGGGCATCTTCCATCGCAGAACGACCTTCCTCTATACGGTCGGCAAAGAGGTACATTTCCCCAAGGCGCAAGGAGCATCTGGCTTGGCCTGGGACATTCCGGAGCTTGGTGAATTCTTGCAAGGTACATTCTAGATGTGCGATTCCATCCCTCTGGTTATTGATCCAGATCTGCTCAGCAAGGCCAATCCTACACTCGGCTGCAGCGACGGGTTCGTCGAGTTCTTTGAACAAGTCAACAGCTTGTTCAAGATACTCTGCTCCAACCCTGAAACCGTCACCGGCCGTGATGCACATGTCTCCCAAGCGCTGTAGACAACGGCTTGTCAACAATGACCTGGGTGAAAATTTCTTAGCCAAATGAAGCGCTTTCTCTACTATGTCCCTGCGTGGCTGTATAGCACAACGGGGAGAAGAATACTGGAGAGTAGCCTCCACAGCAATGAGGCAGTCTCTATCCAGAGCGTCTTCGAGAATCGCCTCCACGTTGCGCTGCTCGTTTGTCAACTTCTCCATAGCTTTGGGGAACATTTCATGTCCAGGTTGGTAGAGGCCTTTTTTCGCTATTGTGAAATAGTGGGTATACAATCCTTTGCGGGATGCCTCGTCCAATTCGTGGTATTTGACGAAATGCGACCGAACCGGAGATAGTAGGCGAAGTCGGGTATCAGGATAATGGGGAATGAGAGAGACGTCGGTCAGGACACGGATTAGCTCTGGGATTCGGCTAAAGCCTGGAGCCAAACTTTGAAGATCGCTCGGCAATGCGCCACTCGGGAGCATCGAGAGAATGCTGAGAAACATCCTTGCTTCCGGACTCACTTGGTTGGACGCACTGTCCACCCATGAGCCAAATGAAACATCGAGGTTGTCCGAATTAGCTATTTCCTGCTGCTGTAAAATTTCGGGTTCTACTTCATTCCACCGCTTCACCAGTGCAGAAGGTGTGATATGATTGGTTTGACACATATGTGCAACGAATACGACGATCTGCGGAAGGTAGTCGACCTTTCGCAGCAACGTGTCAAGTTGGTCGTCTGAGTTCGGGTATACGGTGAGGAACAGTAACTTGGCGTCCCGAGGAGAAAGCGTAGTCATTGCCAGCGACCAGTTGACATGAGGGAGCTCCTTTGCGCCTCGCATGGTGATCAGAATAGTCAAGTGCGGGATAGTGGACAATTCTTGCAGAACGCGTTCTATTTCGCTCCGCCAGTGATCCCAGGCATTCTGGAGGTCGTCCAGGACTAGGAGGCTAGGTAAGGTGGACGTCTGGAGGCTGTTAACAATGACGTTGAGTCGATCTTTTGCAGAAGAGAGTGATTTGCAATTAGAAGGTTTATTGGGATGATTGTAAGTGGTATCAGAGGATTTGTAAACTGGCGCTTTGGAGGCCAAGCTCTCGTAGATGATATCGCGCAAGTTCTTCGAGGAAGTAACCTCCCCAAGAGCAGCCCAATGGCGACGAGCCCCGAACTGCTCGATAATGTAGCCCTCGTACAATAACGCTCTGGCAACGGTGGTCTTCCCTACACCAGGAGGACCGAGGATGGCCAGAGTCGGAGTATTCATCTCAATGCGATGAACGATCTGTTTGATGCATTCGTTTCTGCCATATATCACGGGCGGCATGGGGAAGGACCTAGAGATAGACAACGCTCAGAAGAGGATCAAGTCTACAGTTTGATGGACTGTACGTTTCATTGTTTGGATCTAAAGGGTCTTCGTACTAGTTGTTCAAGATATGAATAATGGGGACCCCAGTTTCGTTAGGCACTCACTCACCAATAGGTGTCGAAAAATTGAAATCTGTTCAGAAAACTGCTTCCCAAACTTGACAATCTGAGTGTGTTTTGTGTCAGAGAATTACCAGTCCTTGAATTCCTCACAGAACGCATGGCTCACCATGTGGGAAACTGACATAGCATCTGTGCCCCGCCATGACGTATTGGGAGGTCCATGAAGAACGAGGGATTCTTTCATTCTGAAGTGGTTTCAAAGATCTGGTGTTCACAGTTCAGGGAAGACTCAGCCATACTCTCATATTTATGTGTAACTGGGATCATCACTATTGAGTCACCGAGGGATCTGTTCAGTTGGTTGGCAGCCATGCGCGGGAGAGGCGATGTACACTGGTTGCTGCCATCATCATGCCAGTGATACCACGGCCCACGGTGGGTTTGAAATTTCAAACCACCACTCAAGCCCACAGTGTCTTTTACGTTTGTTGAGTGCATATCCATTACCTGGGGGTACTCCGACGGAACTCTGAAGTCATGATATCGAGAAAAATAGGTGAAATATATTTTGGTTTTATTTCTTGCGAGCACAGCACCGAGGGCGAGAGATCCATCGATCATTCTGGAATCCAAAAGCGGCGAGATAGGCTGTGCTTCAGATCCTGTTATTTATAAGACGCGCGACCAGTCTGGGAAGTTGACATCCGGCCGTCTGGGCCGCAGTGAACCCCTTCAGGGGTGGACAGCAGCTGACCTGATCGGACTCCCGGGCCATCACTTCGTACCACTGATGCCAGGCTGTGATCGCACTGCTTGCCAAAGAACACGCCGCATAAGTAAGGCTCACGGTGTTGCTCTAGTACCAGTTTATCACTTGAATACGTACCATTCCCGGACCCGTCTTCCCCCTGTCGAAATAGAAAACATCATCACCGCATTGCATAATGGCATTTTCCAAGACGTAGGTCGCACTGCCGACGTTCCTCATATCGTCAAACGTGTTCGCGACAATGCCCAGAAACGACGATATCTTGGTGTCGTTCATCCAATCTCTGGCTTCTCATCAGGGTCGACATTCAGGTGCCTCTTCGTCGGTCTTCTGGATGACCATCCAATAAAACATCCAAGTTGTTCCTCCTATGCACCACTGCAACCTGGATCCAAACGTTGCTACTCTCGCTATCTCCGTTGACCAACTTCTGGTGGTGTCTACGTTCTGCGATGTTTGGCCAATTGACCCATTTATCCCGGACTGGCTCTCCCAGATAGCATTGAATCCATGGAAGCGGCCGAGTACCCGTCCATTGCATCAGAAGCAAATCATCCCATTTTTTGAGCAAACTGAATCGCTGTTCCGGTATTCACCTTTCTTCCCCGAGCCAGCCTGTCAGAGTGGGGCACGGGCACTCTGCCGCTGAGCGTGATACTGAGGCATGCATCAGTGGCATCCTCTCTGCATCCGCTATCCAGGGCGACCTTGGCTCGGCCACAGAACTTTCCTGTAGCAAGTCCAACGCCAAGTTTATTCTCAGCAATGCACAAATGATGTAGCATAAAGGCAGTGCCAATGACGCAGAAAAATATCGACACGGCATTCGTCAGATGAAGCGGACATTATCTGCCCGTGCATGAGACACTCACATCCACAACTCTCTTTGCATCACAATATAGTGACAGGGCCTGAATCACGCACATGATCATCTTCCCGCTTGACATTAATGAGACACAGACCATCCGTTCCAGAAAACGGTGAGACATCTTGGACTCTAGCATGATCGCTTCGCACTGTTCATATAGTTGAAGGGGAGAAGAGGCGTCGACCTGTACGCACCAATTGATGGCTTAAGCGAGCTTAAACGTGCCATGGATAACCTTGCAAGCTGCGAGAATGGTGTCAGCGGTGTGTGGAAAGCGAATACGGAGGACAGGCTCACGGACGAAGGCCAAGGTCGCTCGGAATGCGAAATGGACAAGTTTCACATCATGCGTGATCATCAGTCGGACCAGGAACGACTCCTGGATTATATAAGCGCCGACTCGAAATCAACCACGACAGCCCTCGAGCAGCTCTCTTCTGGTCTCTGTACATTGGGTTTGTGCCAATCGGCGTTACGGCCCCATCAGATGCATGCGACATTCAACGACCATCTCACCCATCGGGCGTTCTTTTTTGTAGACCCATGTATAGTCGGTTCGACCTCGAAATAACGATCAGTAAGTACATGCAATTGGTGTAGGGAGACCGTGATAGAATGTTGACAACACTCCGCAGATCAGTATTCGCATACCTTTCCTACTAGCCTGGAGTCAGGAAACGAAGCGAGCAGTGGATTCATGCGGAGTTTCTAGACCATATCGTCTTTGCCGACCTTCCGGCACTCCTGCATGGCGTGCCAGAGTTTTCTCGAACCATTTTATTGTATGCGGCTTGGTGAACGCGCATGGATTCAAAAGGTGCTTGTCTCTTTCTGTCTGAGTGGAGCAGTGATGTGATGTGCCTGCCAGCTAAACAGTTGCATTCACGGTCAAATTCTCTTTCTACCAAATTTGAGCAAGGAGGGCAGAGTCACGACATTGACGAGGCGATCGCCCTCGATCGTGAGGCATAAGCAATTTGCTCACCTGGCCATCCCGAGGGAGGACTCTCTTTGACCCGGCTTTCAATCCATCTTTGCAATAGGTACAAGCAGCTCGGGTCGGTGAAAGATATCGAGGAGGCTATTGTATTTAGTCAAGATGCACTTGCTCTCTGCCCACCAGGGCACCCAGATCGTTTCAGATCCTTGATCAACCTTGCAGTTTATGTTTCTGCTCGGTACCAACGACACGGGGTAGTTGAGGACCTCGGCTGGGCTATTGTTCTTGCCCGAGACGCACTGGAAATTTCCATATCAAGCCATCCAGATCGTCCAATAGCTCTAGACAAGGTTTCAATTTACCTCTCCAATCGGTTCGAGCGACTCGGGGGTATGGAGGACCTGAATGAGGCAATTGTGCTCGGTCGACATGCGCTGACGCTCTGAAAAGTCGTCACTCACATCCGCTTCTCCTTCCCTCACTCTTCTCGGATCTCCAACAAGTCGCCAGTAGGGGACCGTCATCATCGTGAATGCGAGCAAGTATGGCTGCGATGCGCTCGTCATCTTACTCAATCAGGACTCCGTCCATATCCCACTGCAAATCACAAGAGAAGATGTTCGAAAGTTGTCGTCGAACCTCTACCTGGACAGTTCGCACAAAGATGATGGACGTAACAAAATATCTGGCTGTCGTCTTGCGGGAACTCTGGGACAAGGTCGTTTCCCTGATTGTCGACTTCCTTCAGACGATACATCCATCTCAATCACGTATCTGGTGGTGCCCCACCGCCGAGTTTTCGCTTCTTCCCCTCCATGCTGCGGGTTCATATAGGACGGGGGAACGGAGGCTTGCCGATCTCTATATATCATCCTACACCTCCACCCTGACCGCCCTCATCCGTGCTCGACGACATGAACCGCCGAGTTCTGAAGATCAAAGGCAATAATTCGTTGGGATCGGTCAAGCGAAAGCTCTTGGGGAGAGCGAACTGCATTCGGTGTGGATGGAACTGGCGAACATTGGTCAGCGCATCGATAGCCTTGCAACGTTCACCATGTAGGTGTGGGCGGTGTTGCTAGGTCAGCTTTCAAAGACAACTAGATCCTGTCCAACTTCAATGAGATATGTACAATCTTGTGACTACCCCGGCAATCTAACTTTCCTGCACCATGAACTGTTCATGACGCGTTATGATACAGAGCAAAAATCTCACCACTCGTCCTGTTGTTCCATACATACACAACATGATGACAAACCTCTGCACGGGCGAGTGCAGTTTGACAAGCCTAGCAAATGGAACGAGTCGCTGCCGGAGTGGATAATGTAGAATCAGAGGGAAGGGGGTGTTGACTTGTCTGCAGCATCTCACGGCTTTGTATTTGGAGATGGCTCTGGCAAGGTCAATAGGCTTGAATGTGTGCAGGTCATTTTCACGATATTTTTGTATCAAATTACAAAGAGAATGAGGGGTAGATCATACAAACAATATACAATGATGGCGAGTGTAGCATGTCTGCTAATACTCGGCGAGAACATCTAGACCATGGATCAAATTAGTTAGTGCATTTTCCCCTTCAAATGTCTCTCGCTCACCTCCTGCATAGAATCGCTCAGAAATACTGCTGTCCTCATCCACCTCATTTATTGCATATGGATGTTCATAAAAATCTGACAGGAGGAGCTTGCAGCTGTCCACCAACCTCTTTACACCAGGTTTGTCTACTGTGGAAATCTCCCAATGGTATTGCTGACCTTCCCAGTCGGCACCAAAGCGCTTGCGAGGTTCCTCCCAACCTATCATAACAGTCAAATAATGGTAAGCCTCATGGATGCAAATATAAACCACTTACTCAGCTCGGGGTTTAAAATGTCTGTTATGTGCAGGTTTGTTGGATGTTTCATCTGCCACATTGTAACAGCTGCTGGCTCATGCCGACCCACAAAATACTCTTCCAGCATGTAGATGTCAAAAAACCGTACCCTGCCAGCTGTTGGAGCCTTTGCTGCCACCTCCAGGGGTTCCTGGATGTGGTAGAGAACAGCATCTATATATGCTGCATTGCACCTCAACGCCTCCACAACTTCCTCTTTACCCATTTTCCGTAGACAATCAGGCTTCAGGAGCCTTTTCAGCACCTCCCTGCGCCAGACAAAACGACGTAGCAAGTCCTTGTAGTGGAGCGGAGCCACCGCAAGCGCCTTTGGCTCTTGAGGGGGTGGCGGGTTGGTGTACAAAACAATGTGATCATTCTCTGCTACGACCTTAAGGCTAAGGTTCATGAATGGTCGGAGATCTGCATCTGATGGGACTGAGAGTGGGAAGAGGGTACCAGATGGCATCGACCTGTCAGACATGATGAATGGTAAGCAATGATCAACTTAGGGCAGAACTAAAATTGCCGGGGTTGCCACTCCCGAGTCCGAGTCCTTCCGCCGCCGCTCGCTCACTGGGATCTTCCAGACTCCAGACAATCTGCTTCTGCCATTGGCAGTGGTTTTGGATGACGTCGATGATCTGCCATTATCACGAATTCAAGTACTACAAAGTATGCCATTACGGGCTTGTCGTCTTGCTTAATTATGTCTTTGTTCACGTCTCATTCAATAGATCACAAGAAAGTTGGAGTCGGACCTAATTCGTTCGTGCATATGCATGTTTGACGGAACATAGCTTGTAAACAAGTCGAATCATTTGGGTCATACTCCGAGTGCCGTGTTCACGCTGCACAAGACGATGACAGGATTGAAAGGCGTGTCATCTGGGTGACCAACGGTTTCTCGATGTACATCTCGGGCCCGCGGCCTTGTACCTGGACAAGTCGTTTTGCAGGAATTCTGGGATAAGCCTGTCGTTTCCCCCATCGATCACCGAGTTATCTCTTCTACCATTGTACGCTTCCAGTCCATATAGGCAGCGTCAACGGAAGCTCACCGATTTATGTACAGATCTCGTCATCACCTCCACGGAGACCGCCCTCCGTCCATTAAGGGTCCCTTGGTCATCCAAGAGTTGAGGAAGAACCAATATGATCATCTTGCTTGTGACAGACTCTATAACCAAAAGGAGCCGTTCAAGTGAGCATTCGTCCCCGACGGTCACTTCACGGTCAAGCGCGCTACTAATGGTCAGGCCAAGAAGGTCATCCATGACAGATGGTTTATATGAGACTTTCTGTCCACCATATCCATCTCCTACTTGGCGATTACTGCATCGCCATTTCCGTCTCCCATATTGTTTCAATTATGATTTGACGGGGACACCTGACCCTGCAGCGATGGCCCGGGTGGCTCGGGAAACTGACCAGAAGTCGGTTCTGTCGCACAGTGCGAACTTCGGCTTGAAACCCCCGTAGCTATGGAAAACAGAAGACGGACTATAGACGGGATCGACTAGCTGAACAGGGCCACCGAGATTGGGGTGAGCAGAGACGTACCAATATCATTGGGAGTCAGAAGGCATCCTCCCCTTGCCCAAATCATACCAGCGTTAAGCCTACCGTTCCGACGCGTCGTCGCATCTTGCATGGTGTCGATCCGCGCAAAAATTATCGGTCCGGAGGTGGGAAGTGTCCAAACTTGGGATAATTGACACGCAGAAGAGTGGCAATCCCACCATGTCATTGGAAAGCGTCTTAAAGAGGAATGGGAGATAGGTTAGTTAGATGAACGTAGTGCAGCCTAAGATGGATAGCGATGTTGGCGTTGGTGTTTGGCAGAGCGCGCATGCCAACGCCAAGGCGGATGACGGCTGGTGGTGGGCCAGGATGCTCGATTTCAACAACGGTAGTCAATGATGGAAACGGATGACATCCGGTGAAATAGCGTATATATACTCTTCGTTAATATATGATCGCTCGTCCACGGACTCGAATTTGGGTATTGTATCTTGAGACTGCGAAACACAGATAGCATCATATAGTAAGCATCGCAACAAGGGATATGCCTATGTGATGACGCACCTATCTCATTGCTTTCCACGCATCCCGTATTCCGCTTCGACTTCCACGATGTCCCTGGACGATACTTCTTTTCAATACACCCCGTTCGTGTGCTTCCCCGTGCAAGAGCAGAAATACAAACGCACACGTAATAGTGAGAGCATAGTCCGATCCTGGAGGCTGTATTCATTTCCTCCTCTGTGGACATAGCCAGATTTCAGGTCACCACTCCTGTAGGCTTGGGGGGCGATGGGCAGACGACAATGGGTTTAACCCATGAGTGGTCTGATTATCCTCCTGACCGACTCCAATGAAGCCACTTTGGTGGTCTAACTTTCTTCTAGCAGGAGCTGTTCACGATGCCATGATACAGAGAGATAATCTTGCCGTTCGCCCTATTGTTCTATATCAGACTGGACAGCACGTCAGAACTGTGCACGGGCGACTGCAACTTCACGAACCTAGCGAACGTGGCTCAGGAGATGATCATGCGGAAGCGGAAAGGTGGCTTTCCCAAGGTGAGCGAGCTTAAACGTAGGCAAGACTTTGCGCATTGTCGTGGAGTCGGGTGAATGGAGACTTCATTACATAAGTGTTGAAGCGCTCCGACTCTTTGCGGCTTGACTTGGTCGTAAACATCTTCAATGCCACCTCTGCATGATTCATTCATGACCTCGATCATAATCGTGTCATATAGGCTCAGCCTGTTCATGTAGAGCTTTGACACGCTCTTTGAGGTGCAAAATGATAAGGTGAGCGTCGGGATCACTTCTCTGTGTTATGGCGTCGTCAAATAGTTCTTGGTGGAAGAAAGCGAGATTTTAAAAGTGGGCAATTATGTCGAGTAGGACGACAATCGTGGGCTTGAAGAAAAATCGTCATCTCTACTGACAGATTTGGTCACGCCTACACAAGAGGTGGTACAAGTCTCCGCTGTGCCGTCATGTCGACAAAGGAGGGAGGGGGAGTCTCAATGGATTTCGGGGGCGAGCATACCGTTCAGTAAGCACATTTCCGGTTTGGCGAACTTCACTGCTTCATCGAAATAGGTTCTTGTACCCTGTGCACCATTTTCGTCAGCATGGCGTTGACTTTGCTGCCCTTTCGCCAGGTAGTAGAAGGGATGGTTGCATCGAGAAAGAGAGATGCATGCCATCCCTATAATCGAACCTGAGTTGGCTATCCCGGTAGAAGGCAGTGCCCCAGGTACGTCGTCACAGTCGCCTCCCCGCGGTGCTGATTATGAACTATGAAGATGCCCACATTCGGGACCACTTACCGGTCAGCCGGTCATGCAAGGTATTAGCTCCTCAAATCGACTCCGCTAATGGTGCAGGAGCAACCAATTGGTTTCTTCCGTCGGCTTAACCAATACCAAGGTTACAGTTAACCTTCGCTCGGTTTGCTTTCTGATTCTTTCATACGAATTTAAAACTCTCGCCAAGTTGTCGTCTGTTCATTTGGTCGTCATTTTGCCATCTCTGCTCATGGTTTGTCCACGATCCTCATCTGCCACCGCCACCATCTGTCATCTGCAACGCATCATTGACCATCTCCACGATCCTCTTATATCTCTAGCCAAGAATGTGTTGCATTTTGGATTTTTCGTAGATGGTTTATGGCACATAAATTTTCGCGTAATAAATAGGATGGTCAGTCTTGCACAGAAGACTAGATCGTAACAGAATTGAACTCACGAGCAGTGAGAGTGCTGCTACCAAATCCGGTATACGAAGGAGCACGTATCGTTCCACCCGCGCGGAAGCTTCATCCACCTCCGATGAATGATGGTATGGTGAGTTCGTTTAGTCGCACATATAAATTTGTGGCCGAGCTGAGATCGAGTGAAGATGCATAGGATGTGGTAATATTTGCATCCATCTGGGCTCCTTCAAATGACGTCGAGATGTACGATAGTATTTGCACCTGGCTGAAGGAAGGCAGCCCCCGTCCAAGCTTCCAGATACCCTTGTCCCCGATGCCAACAACGTAGCGTCAATCCCCAAAATGGAACTTTGGTGGTACTCAATACCACGACGAATTCCTTTGGACAAACTCGTGGCAAGCATGTGACAGGGAGAGAGAGCATAGCGATACACTGAATATAGAACATGATGTTTCGACAGATACCAGTACATAATGAAACAACGAACAAGGGTATATATCTAATCGCTTAAGCACCGAGATGCACATAAAGAATCCGTTGGTCAAATGATATACCTTCAACTTCGTTCATCGTCTTGTGCAGCGCGAGCGCCGCACGGGTATGATCCAGGCGACCCGACTCGCCCACCATATTACCGTAAAATATTGATGTAATCTTCTTCGCCTGCTCATCGTCCACCGCCCACATCGTCCCTATCACAGAACGGAAGCCCGCAAACTGCATTGCCGACGCAAGATGGATCATCTCGTCAGGACAATCTTCGTCTCCGGCAGTGGTATGACAAGCAGAAAGATATGCAAACTGGGCATTTGGTAGTTCGCATCGGATAATCTGCTCGATAGTAAAGTGCCCATCGTGAAGTGCAAATGCTGACTTGAATGGTTGTTGTCGGCTCGGAAGACCATGACATGCAAGGTGAGCCCATTGGTTCTTGTGCAGTTCCTGGACCACTCGCGGTATACAAGAATCTGGGCCCTCAATACGTGTGAATTCCACAAGGCCATCGACATGCCGAGCAATGCTCGCCAGTTCGGCGCCAACGGAGTGGAGTTCACTCGTTCCCATAGCGTTCGCTTGACCAATGCCCACGAAGCGCTTGCCTTCACCTGTACGAGGTAACTCATGCCTTCTAGCACGGATGAGAGCAATCAGTGTGGGGGTGTAGGACGAGACATATAGGTCAGTGAGCCCCTTTTCACCCTTTCTATAGGAACTGGCAGCGTGTAGGGGAAGCAGAGAGAATTCGGCGGTAGGGCACCACCAAATACGTGATAGAGAGGGGTGTGTCATCTGGAGGATGGTGACGATGGGGGAAACGACCTTGTCCCACAGTTTCCGCAAAATGACGACCAGGTATTTTGCCACGCTCATCAACTTTGCGCGAGAGATCCAGGTATAAAATTCTGATGTTAACTTTCGAACATCGGTTCTTGTAATTTGCAATGGGATGTGAACAGGATCACGATCGAGTAAGACAATGAGGGCGTCGCAGCCGTACATGCTCGAATTCACGATGATGACAGGTCCCCCGCTGGCAGCTTGTTGGAGATCAGAGAAGAGCGATGGTAAGAGGAAACGCGAGAGACCGGGCAACTCTCGAATAGCGTCCACTACTCTTTGTAGTTCCATATTCAGATGGCACACACGATCATGCTGATCTGCACCGTAAGATTCTTGGGCATTCCGAATGAGCATGGTCAGCTCCGTGAATTTCTTTGCCAAAGCCTTTCCTGCTGAGCCTGATGCTACAACATGGTTTAGTGGTGCATTGAGGCGGGTAAGCTGGGACCAAAAAACGCTCCTTCCCTGTTCTAGAAACTCAACGGCTTTGGTAGGAGAACGATAGCGAAGACAAGCTGAGAACGCATCCACTGCGAGTGACGACGTAATCTCCTTGAGGACGTCTAGATGCTGAGGTAATGATGGGAGAGCCGCCAGGTAACGAACAAGTGATCGGAGGGACGTTTCATACGCAGTGAGTGTTGTGGGGTGCTGGAAATGTTCGGCCATATAGATCCATGTTCTTGTGGCGGATAGAGCGGCGGAAGATGCAGTTTCAGGCATGTGTGCCATCTGAGTGTAAAGGCCGAATAACTCTTCCTTATCCGCCAACTGATTCGATCGTGTGAACAGAGTGTGGAGACAACCTGCAAGGTTGACTAACAGCCCTGACCGATGAGGGTACCCTGGTGGGCAAAGTGCGAGTGCGTCTCGACCGAGGATAATGGCTTCCTCAAGGTCCTCCACTCCTCCGAGTCGCTCGTGTCGCATGGAGAGATACATTGCTATGTTGCTCAAAGATATTGGGCGAAATGGATGCCCTGGTGGGCGAAGTGCTAATGTGCCTCTTCCCAGAGTGATGGCTTTGTCGAGATCCTCCAGTCCCCCAAGTCGCTGGTACCGAGTATGAAGATATTTTGAAATGTTGTGCAAAGACATCGAACGATCTGGGTGCCCTGGTGGGCGAAGCGCTAGTGCATCTCTGCCAAGGAGGATAGCTTCGTCGAGGTCCTCTGCTCTTCCAAGGCGCTGATACCGAGTGGCGAGATAATTTGCGAGGTTATTAAGAGACATCGAGCGATCCGGGTGCCCCAGCGGGCGAAGCGCCAGTGCATTTCTTCCTAAAACGACAGCTTCTTCAATGTCCTCCATTCCTCTGAGCCGTTCATACCGAGTAGAAAGATAAAGTGCAACATTGCTCAAAGACATGGAGCGATGGGGAAGCCCTGATGGGTTCAGCACCAGTGAATCTCTACCTAGAATGATGGCTTCATCGAGGTCCTCTACTCCTCCCAGCAGCTGGTACCGACTGTAGAGATGTTTTGCAACATTGATCAAGGATGTCGAACGATCTAGGTGCCCATGCGGACGGAGCGCCAATGCATCTCTGCCAAGGGAAATGGCTTCATCAAGGTCCACCCTACCCCCAAGTTGCTCGAACCGGATGGAGAGACGGGCTGCAACATTGTCCAAGGATGCTGATCGCTCTGGGTGCCCTGGTGGGCGAAGCACCAGTGCGTCCCTGCCTAGGATGATGGCTTCATCAAGGTCCTCCATTTCCCCAAGTCGTTGGTAACGATTGGAGAGGTGAATCCCAACGTTATCCAAAGCTGTAGAACGAAGTGGGTGCTCTGGTGTGCAAAGTGCCACTGTGTTTCGGGCGAGGACAATGCCCTCGTGAAGGTCTTCTATCCTCCCGAGTAGCGTGTAGCGAGCGGAAAGGTAAGCCGAAACGTTGATTAGAGACCTCAGCCGGTCTGGGTGCCTTGGTGGGCTAAGCGCCAGTACATCTTTGCCTAGGATTATGGCCTCGTCCAGGTCGTCTATCCTGCCGAACCGCTTGTATCGAGTAGAGAGATAGTGTGCAAGGTTATACAAAGCCTTCGAACGAAATGGGTGCCCTGGTCCGCAAAGTGCAAGTGTGTCTCGGATGAGGGCAACAGCTTCATTGAGATCCTCCATTCCCCCGAGCTGTTCATACCGGGTGCAAAGACAAGCTGAAAGATTGATTAGGGTTATTGAACGATCTGGGTTCCCTGGTGAGTGGACCGCCAGTGCCTCTCTGCCGAGCATAATGGCCTCCTCGATGTCTGTCATTGACTGAAGTTGCTCGTACCGATTCCAAAGATGAATTGAAAGCAGAGTCAAAGAGAATGCTCGCTTTTGGCGGCTAGGTGGGAAAAGTTTCAACGCCTCACGATCAAGGGTGATCGCCTCATCGATGTAATTCCTTCCGCCGCTCTGCATAAACTTAGAGGCAAGATAATTCGACCGTAAATGTAGCTGTTCAACTAGTAGGCACTTCAATACATTGCTCTCCACACACGCAAAGAGATAGATGTACCTATCAAGTCCAGGAGTGCGAGCCTTAGCATCGGCAAGTTGTGCACGAGTGCCGGCAGGAACAAAAACGCGAGGGTGGCACCCCAAACTCCCCATGAATCCATTTTTCGTTGGGTATTTTGAATATTGTAGATCCCTGCAAGCGTTTGTTAGGGTCTCCTTGGGCATAATGCATGTACTTACTACCAATTATTTCGAGTTTTGACCCTAAATTGGTCCCAACGTTGAACTGGTCGACAAGCCTGCAAAAAAAAACGAGTCGACGAGACTATTTGACGTTGCACAATATAAATCTGAGGTTGCAATAGAATATGAGAACTTGAAACCGAGAGACAGTTTCACGGTATGTACTATACTATGTCAAGGTCTCCGAAGTGGAGGAGCAAATTTACGTGGGTGTGCTGTCCGTATATAGTAATTTAAAGTCACGTGACCCCACTCGCAGCGCTGAGCGACGGGCACGATTGCGTCGAAAAAGGTCGAAATTTTTTTAAATAAAAATTCAGGGAGGCATCGGAATGGATGGGTGATCATGCGGGGCGTAATATGCTGGTTTGAATAGTATTACCTCGGGCCCCAAAGAGATGATACGATGAAACAGCAACACACTAGCAAAATGGTTGGATGTCCGTTACTGTGAAAACACATCGGGGTCGACTTCAATCTGCGAGCGCTGCGGTTGAACGGCATGAGTTAAACGAGAGGCTAAGTGTGGCATGGACACAGATGGTGGTGCGCGGGATCATTTTGAAGGCGAGGGACCAGTTGGCAGATGTTGAGAGGAATGGAATGTTCGAGATGAACATACGTGCAACCTC
>JBBPLP010000311.1:0-27879 GCA_038089875.1 Fistulinella prunicolor
GTTGATGTGTATCTTGACTGCCTATCAGACCCGATAATCGAACACTGCTCAAACATTCGGTTTGCAACCTACCCGAGTAGTCTAGTGCACGAGGGGTCCGTTCAGGTCGGTAATTTAATTTCATCTTCTAACCGGGGATTGAAGAACCATGGACGGGTCCGCAACAATAGCAGAGCAAGCATTCCTCTGTGAAAGATTTCTCTCATATTTTGCCGACGCCATCGCCAAACTGGGGATCGCTACTCGAGGAGGGATGTGAAAAGTCATGGCCTGTGTTTGTTCTTCAGGATCAGGCACTACAAGAAGAGATCGAGCGGATGTTGTCGCCTTCCCGGTCTTAGAAGGGATTACAGGTCTGTCTACGTTTTGGTCGCCGTGTGTCCCCTCTCTTTATACGCACTCCAGGGAAAGGTGATGTCACGCCACAAAATAGAACTAACGACTGCATCGGATGTTTGACTCTTTTTAGCGAAATATAATAGACCGGCTTTGGGCCCTCATAGTGGACGAAAATTTCATGAAAATGCTCATAAGATATAACGACATGACGTCAAGAAATTGGTACACTTCAGGGGGTAACAAACTTTTATGATACAAGCTTCCGGGAGAAGACGGTAGGAACAAATCAGCGACCGTATCTGGCATCAAACAAGGTTAGATGTTGAAAGCAAATACTTGGGATTGGGGCCCACTTCTGTAGCTCCCACTCGCGGTTGTCCAATGGGCAGACGTTCCTTGTCTTGAGCCACCGCGAGATACAGTGGAAGTGGAATGCGTGCTTGGGCTAGGTCAGCTGCCTGCAAAGATGGTCAGAAGAAAGTGCGCACGTTACAAATTCCCCAAGCGGCGTTGCACTCGTCTGTTGATGCTGATACTTGATTTGCTTGGCAATCAATGCCTGACGGGGGTCAGGGGGTGAGATCTAAAATGTGGCGAGAAAGCACACACAAAGATCCATAATATGGTTGCGGCAGATGGCACAATTGTCGACCACGATGTCTGCGTTCGCGTGAGACTCACCCAGTGAAAGGGAAGTTGACATACATACCCCAAGCCCATAGCGCTACAGCATTCCACTGGAGAGATCTAAGAGGGGAACGATAAGGAGCAGTAGTGTGAGCACCTTTTTGACCTCGAATCTCTTCTTGTCCTTCCCGTCTTCCTTTGCGTTCTTGCCCGATCCCGTTGCGGGCGGGTCAACGTCCATATCGTCAGCCATGATGGTGTGTCTGGTCGCTGAGTCGCTCGATGAGGCTGAGTGCTTGGGAATATATTACCTAAGTAGTAATGGGATTTGATCACGTGACGTAACGCGACCGCGCTCGAGTCCACCCTAAACTCGTGTTGGTTGAGTTTCGACTTCGACAAGCAAGCACTGAGCGATCTCTTGACAATGTACTGACCATGTCGAATTACAGTTCTAGCGCTGATCCTCGGTCCCCTCCCTTTGGGACCGCCACATTTTCCTCCTTTACTAACTCACAAACCGTTTTCTCACCATCAAGATACTCCTACACGAGCACCGGTATGTGTCTCCCTCGTCCTGTACTCGTTTGATGCGATGTGTCATTCCAGATACACCGTTGGGCTCCTCAGACAGCGAAGGTGCCACCTCGGATCGGCACATGCGGCGCGTCAATGTCTCACCGACCAGGTCTGGCAGTTCGTACGATTCATACGCCGAAGAAAATTCTATCGAAGAAAGGGCTGAAGTAGAAGCCACTTTGAATGATCTGGACAACGAACTCGACAGCACGGAGGACATCCTCACTGAGTGGTCACGTGCCTCCGGACCGTCTTCCTACACGGGGACAACCCCATCCTATTCAACAAGTCTCGACACATATTCCATCTATAACCGCGAAGGTAATCGCTTGAGCACGATTACAGAACGTACAGAGAACATCCCATCTCGCCCTACATCCTACCTGCGGGATGGCGTTCGACCCGCGAACCCGACTCCTGAAGGACTCCGGCATTCCGCCCATCGTATCAGCACCACTTCTCCTGGTCATTTCCACAGTCGATCTGTGACAGATTTAACCTCCGAACGGCCAGTCGGGAGAAGAACAGGCGACCTCATCGCTTTTTTTGAGGATCGAGCGTCGCCTTCCGATACTTCACTCAGCCACTCCCGTACGTCGTCAATGCCAGGCAACCGCGCCCATAGCCCATTCTTTCCGCACACCCAGTCCACCCCGTATATGAGCAGCACCACCGGTTATGGCTATACCACAACGGGCTATGGGACATCTACGGGGTATGCTTCCCGTCCCTCGTCCCCCGCGAAAAGCAAAGCCGGTTCTACCATCTCTTCTGCATCTTTGGTCTCAGAACCCTTGTCGTCTTCTTCTCTTTTGGCACCACCTACCAGGGGACTAACGGCGACGACTAGCAGGAGTGGCACGCAGCTAACCCCGAGTGATTTTGCAAGCACATTTTCCAACACCTTCGCAGAAGCGAGGAGCGTGACAAGCTCTTCCGCCGTCTCGCCGACGGTATCACCCTTACGTCGGCCACAAACATCTCCACGCTCTCCTCTTGCTTCGGTTCGCAACATTGTTCAAGCGTGGAAGGAGCGCACACCAGCTCTGGGGAAAGCTTCACGTTCGGCTACCGACTCATCCGTTTCTGTGGTACCAAGGCCCGATGGTCACTTTGGCCTCCGTAGGCGTCCTTCACGGCCCGAGAGGGGTCAGCAGTCTACTTTGGAGTCTACGAGTAACAATCAGAATCCACCAATGACCCCCAGGAGCGTCAATAGTAATATTATCCCTCCTCCATTTGATATGACTGAACTGGGTGCTTATGCACGAGACAGTCGCGAGGTTTGCGCCAACATATGTTTCATGTCTTTAGTGCTAACCATAACACACAGCCGCTCCGCAAAGGCGGGTTGTGGTACCTAAACGTGCACTCTGGACCTCCGTATCGTTGGCAGCGTTGCGAAGCGTTGCTGTACCCGCACATGTTGCTACTATCTTGGATTGCTTCCGGCGGCGGCAGAGGTGTTGTGACTTTGGACCTGTACAATTGCACCGAAGTGCGCTCTGTGCCCTCCCCAAGTCACCCAAGCGCGAAGGAAGATGTTGGAACGATTGCCGCTCGCGCTCAAATCACCGAGGGTGACTGCCCTCCTCTGATGGAGTTGCTATGTCCTTTCCAACTTTTGTACAGCGATGGTGTCGAAAGACTGGCCGCAGAAAGCGCAAGGGAGAGAGTCCGCTGGGTTAGTGCCATCTGGTATGTCCTTTTTTATTTCGGCAAGTCTTGTTTTTGTTTATGATTGCTTTCAGGGAGGCGTTGGATCGATCGGTTACCTTACCGAGCCGTTCAGAGCCTGGCTCTCCTACTGGTTCCATTAGAACAATCCGCACTATGACAAGCACCACCAGTGCTTCTGGCGTTGGCTCTGGCTCCGGCTCCGGCTCAGCATCTACTGTATTTGTCCCGCCCTTGCACACCATCCCCAGCTTGTCGGACTTGAATACATTCTCCGATTCCTCGAGCACCGGTTCGGTATCGCGTGCTCCGTCGTTTCCTCCGCACCACACACGCACTACGGATGATGCAGCCTTATCTGCCCAGTCATATCTCTACCCCGGTGATCCACGTGTCATCGCGCCCAGTCGAAGCAGTTCCCTGCGCCGCACAAGTTCACTTACTGACCTTGACGAGGAGTTTGCTTCCGCGGTCAGCCGAGCGAGGAATGCGAAGCCTGGTCTCGGTTTTGGTTTAAGCCTTGTTGGTGGTGTTGTTTTGGGTGACGGGTCACCTGTGACTGTATCTAGTGGCCCTAGGCTTGGTGGCGAAGTACGCGTCACCCCGCCTCCCAGTGGTAAAACCAAGACGCGTCCTTTGTCTGATATTTCGGACGAGAACTTTTTCTCCGCGGGTTCGAGGACGTCGAGCGAGGCTCGCACAACTGCAAGCTCATTCTACACCATGGCAGACTCTTCCACATCATCATCTGACGAGCGCCCTACCACGACCGGCATTATAACCGATGAAACGGCGTTCGAGTTCACGTCTGGTGGTTCCAATACACAAATCGTGCCCTCGACGCTCTCCTACCGGCGTACCGAATCCAATTCCTATTTAGGTGACTCGCATGATGGATCGTACACTTATAGCAGCTACACATCAACTTCCCCATCTTCCTTGTCTAGGAGCCTTGGAATTCGGAGGAGGCACTATGGTAGGACCTACCTTTCCGACAAGGAGAACGCGGCTTCGGGGTACACAGCTTCCCAGAGTCGCTCCACGTTGAGTACTTGGACGAGAAGCCGCTCCAACACTCCGACTCCCGCTCCTTCCACTGCGTCTCTGTCTGCTCTCGAGATCCCAGACACTTCGGGTAGTGAAGGGTACGAAACTGCCAATTCCCCATCGACTGCATCTTTCAAGTCGTTGCCTTCAATTCCTTCCGAGACCGACTACGCGACCGTCGAACAATGCAAAACCGAGACGTCCACTGAGTTCCAGACTGCGGGCCGTTGCGCTTCAGACATCTCATCCGAATATGTGACTGCGGCGAAGTGCAAGACAGAGACGGAAACAGAGTTTGTGACGGCGGCGCTCTGTGAATGCGAGCCTACCGAGCAATCGGAAACTCATTTTGAGACTGCATCTTTGTGCAGGACGATCCCCTCCGAGGCTAGCACACCGCGCTCGTTGGTCGTCGATCTCCCCGTTGAAAGGGTACCGACACCTCCTCCGAAGACACCTACGGAAGTCGCTTCACTGCAATCTCCGGAGTCAGACATCCTTCCGGACATCACTCCCGAGTCCGTGCCCCTTCCTCGTTCGGAGCTCAGTCCCACCATATCGACCGCAAGTCGAGACCTGGAGTCAGAACATCTCGAGGTGACGGTAGTTCCCCCATCCTCAATAGTGGGGTCCAGTGATCTCTCATTCTCTCTACCTCCGACCGTGGAGTCGAGCTCTGAGGACGAGTCGTCCCGAATGCCAACCGTATCCAGTACCGAGTCTTCCGAGTTTGTCATGAGGGATCTTCCAGTGAGCGAGGAGAGCCTCTCATCTCCTGCCCCATTGGCAACCACCGAATCCTCCCCTTCACCTTCTGTCCATCCGTCCCAATGGGCTTCAGAAACAGACATCTCATACGAATCATCGCAGCTTCACCCAACGCCTCTCACACAGTCGGTTCAATTTCAGGACGGACGCGATGCATCTTTCGACACGTCATTCATGCGTCCCAGCGTTTCTCCATTAACCAGTTTCGGGAGCTTGACAGCTATGACAGAAACAATCACCACCTCAGTAGTGTCAACAACTCTTCGACCACCTCCGCCGCCTCCACCACAACCATTACCACGACGGATACTTGCTCCGGTCATCCAGTCCGTCTTATCACCCTCTAGTGGCCCGACTCCACTTTCAATCACGTCTACGGCATCTTCGTCCTTGTCCCGTACACCATCTACGGTATCTACAGTTTCTAGTCTTTCAACCAGCGCTAGTCTAGCGGAGGAGGACAGTCCGGCGGAGGACGATGTTGTGTCACTGGCCGATGCTCCGGCTCCTTCTGAGGTATCAACCGAACCGTCCCTCCTATCAAGTATTCGTAGCTCAAGCGTGAGCTCGATACGCTATGTAAGTGTCTCTTGCAACCCATATATTACATGCTCTCATTATTCGTAGCACCCTCACCCAACGATGGTGCCACTTCCTGAATCCCCTGCTCCTCTCTATTATTCTCCTGCGCCCTCCCCCAGTCTCAGTGTCAGCACTCCGCAAACTAATCAGCCCTCCATACACTCGGAACTGGAAACGGAACCAACGCACACACATACCGAGCGTACTGAGGTCATAACACACGAAATTGACCGACTACTCCACCATATTCACGAACTGGATAACTTCAGGGGCCAGGAGACTAACGAAATCTCTGAAAACGTGCGAATAATTCGGGATGAACTATACGATCTATCGGAATATGTGCGCACCCACTTGGTCGCAACAGAGAGGGTTGTCGTCGCGGAACGGCCAGAGCCTCCAGTCGTTCCTCGTAGGGACCAGTCTGTTGGCGCCATTAGCATTTCCGAGCATAGGGATCAGTCCGTCAGCGCCATGAGTGTTGCTTCCGAGTCTAGGGCTGCTCCAGCTGGACCTCGAATGCGGCCAGGCTTGATTCCCATCGCACTTACACCACCTCCCGTCAGGTCTCCTTCACTCAGTTCAACGAGTTCCTCGATATCTTTTTTGTCCTCTCATCATTCGGATGACTTTAGCCTTCTGGGTGCGGATGAAGTGGAGTTGGAAATGCCTCCTCGTTCACCTGCCTGGCCATCGGAGCTGTCGTCGCCTTCGTCTGACCTCACACCTTCAATCATTTCGTCTTCCGAGTCATCGCCCGGGCCAACGCTTTCTCTCACTTCATCGTCGTCTTCCCCCACCCCTCCCCCTTCGTCCCCTACACCCTCTACAGAATCTACAGACTCCAGTGAGACGGCCCGACCAGTGGAAGGCATTACGATGACCCTGATTCGAGATATGCTGACGGAAGTGCGGGAGCAGACCACCGCGCTCTGGGAAGGACAGACCTCGACCAACGAAATGTTAGATGAACTTCGACAATCTAGGCCCCTGCTGCCAGATAATACGGAAATTTTTGAACGGTTCCAACGTATCGAGACTCTCATTGAGACATTGATCAACGCACAGCAGACCACCGCTCAGCGACGTCAGCAAGACGCTGTAGAGGAAAGGGAGACCGTTCACGTCTCCGATACGATGCAAACAATGGTCACAGATAGGGAAATAAGGCGACGAAGGCCAGAAGGTTCCGTCACAGAATCAGAGGATTCCCAAGCTGATGCCGATAGCTTGCTTTCTCGCTGGAGGGACATGATGCAAGGACGGGATCGGAGCCGCATCCCCATCCATATGCCGACACCACATCAAGCTGGCCCTTCATTAGACGAACAATTGATGGAGTTGCTGAATGTACCTCCTGCACCGGTTCCTTCGGACATCCAGCCACCACCCCAGCTCATTCCATTCGTCTACCAGCCTGCTCCAAGGCCATCCCGATCGAGGAGCACGACTCCGGTGCTTAGGCGAGACTCAGCACCTCCGTTCCAACAACCGCCAATGTGGTCCCCGGAGACGTACCATCCACCGCTTCGACAGCCTCCACGGGCCAGAGCTCCTCTTAGAAGACAGCCTAGGACCGAGGAACCACGCACACCGCCAGATCGCACACCTCGGCCGGATATGTCCGCTCATAATATCCCGCCGGCCCGACCAGAACCGCAGGAGCCTCAAGAACGAAGGCCAGTAGTACGCCCTCCTGGGCCATTTCTGGTGTGCTTTCTCACCCATATTCTTGCATCATGGTCTGACATTAATTTCAGCCAGATTCAGGCTTGTATGATCGCCCGCCCACCGCCCCTTCGAACCTTGGGGGACCAGATCCCCCTCCTGGATCCTTTAGTTGGTACCGACGTCGACCTGAGGTTTGTTGTGTTCCTGATTTCGATCGCGTGGGGGCTGAAATGCTTTGTATTCTTCAGACAGGTGTTGCGCCACCACCAGGTGCGGTAGATGGCCAACCGCGACCTGGTGCAGGTCCAGCCTATGTCCCAATGCCACCAGGCCCGGTGAGTAATACCAGATGTCTCGCATGATAATTGATTGATGAAACCAAATATTTAGACTGTCGTTCAACTACCATTATTTGACACATTGATGGCTATTCTGCGAGTAAGTATCTCTTACGAACGTTTTTACGCAGCGATGATGATGCTGGTGTTAGGAACACCGGCTTGCACAACTCGCAACAGTGGATCAGCAACGAGAATTGATGAGGTACATGAGCGGTCTGAACGACTGGCTCGCAAGAGATGTGCACGATCGGCAGGCCGAGTTGAACGCTGTTACTACCCGTGTCGATCAGCTGAGGGCCGATTTGAGCCACTTGGGCGTTGGCGCAAGACCAGGTTGGTATCAAACCCGAGGTTTGATATGATTTGGATATTGATACTTGACCTTGCGCAGGGATACCTATGCCTCAACCTTACCCTCAGACTGGACAAATGCCTGAGCCTCCGAATTTAGGACAAGGTGTTGGCGGTTTCATCCCTCCTCCTGGCGTCGCAGGACCTATCCCACCGGTAGTACCATATCCCATTGGGTTCGTTCCACAAGGTCCTCAAGCTCCGGTAATACCTGGGATGAGACAGACACCGAGCATGCCGTCCCCCGTCATTCCTGAACCACCTCCGGGATGGGGAATACCAATGCCAGAACCTTCGCAGTACATGCCTACGGGTCCCGTGCTTCCTTCAGGAACGCCATACGGGAGACACCCCACTCCGGGTCCAGGTGAATATGTTTATCCTGATCTTGAAGCTGATGAGGGAGTGATACCGTCGACACCGACATCTGCGACACGCTCACCAATCCCAGTGCCTGGGCGCGATACAATAATCATTCCGCCGTCGTATACCGGACGCGATTCAAGAAGTTCGACACCTACCCAGGTATCATATCATCCACCCCACAGCCCTGGAGCTCTACCTATCCCGGTTGGTGATGGACCTGCTGTTGTGCCGGTGGCACCTTCTGCCGGCGGTCCTCACCAAACGATCATAAATATCCCGCAGGGGGTTCCACCTCCTGGAGTAGTGCACTCAACCGGAGATCCCCTCTTCGCCCGAGCTGGTGAGCCGGATGTAGGAATCCCCGTGTCGCCGTCCATAGCTGGTCCGTTTCCTGGCATGCTTATGCAGCCGGGTCCAGGACCTATTATCATTCACCCGCCTGCAGCGGGGCCACCTATACCAGTAGCGGAATCGCCTATCATGCTCACTCGGAGTGACGGAGGTCGCTCTCCACTTCAAGTGCCTGTAACCGATCCTGGGTCACCACCTTCAGTACATATTCGAAGATCCCCTTCGTTGCATGGGTATTCTCAGGTCCCTACGCCAATTATCGTGGGTCCATCTGCTGGCGGATCACGTCCAGATAGCCGTGGAAGCCGTGATCGACCTCCCCGTGAAGTCTCGCGTTCCCCTCCTCACGAAGTCTCTCGTTCTCCCTCGGGTCGCCGACGCCGACGCAGGCACCCGGATGATGGTCAACCTTCTTACTCACCACAAGATGAAGGTCACCGCGGGCGATACGACTCTCCTGGGCGCGAATACGATCGATATGGGTATCCTCGCCGATACTCTCCTGGTGGTCGCAGGTACCGCAGGTACCCTGACGATGACTATTATTCACCGGAGCGAAGAAGGTACCGAAGATATGATGACTATGACGAGCATGATGGGCCACGTCGCGGGCGTCGTGACGATTATTCGCCTAGAGGCCGTCGTCGAGATGATGATTATTCCCCCAGAAGGCGTCATGATCGAGACGACAGGGATCGTCCTGAGAGAGAGTACGACCCAGAAGACCCGGGTCGCCGCCGCCGCCCTCCTAGTGGTCCCTCAGAGTACCCCCCAAGCACAGAGGATCCAGAACGCCACCGTCGTCGCCCCAGTGCGACCTCTGAGTATCGCCCGGGGACGGAAGAACATGGTACCGATCGACCACACGCTCCACCGTCCGACGCCAGGTCTGTCCGAGATACGGGTGGTCCATCCCACGCCGTGCCTCCGCCTGCTTCTCCGTTACCCGCTCCCACCATTATTCGATTGGGCGGAGAATGTAGGTTTCTGTCAATTCCTGCTATGTTTATATGCTAAGCTATTCCGCAGATCGTCCCTTCTCGCCTGAGTTAGCACGCGAGTTGTCTCGTGTACCTCCGGGCGAGCGCTATCCTCCTACTGCGCCCTCCGACCGTGGATATGGCCGCCGACCATCTGTTACGGCTGAACATCCGCCAGAACGGGAGCATCGTCGACCCTCTGTTACATCGGAACATCCAGAGCGAGAGTATCGTCGTCCCTCGCCTGTGTCTGCGATGGGAGGTGATCGAGGTGGCCCAACCCCTGCCCCAGCAGAAGACGTACCTGAATGGCAGCGCCCACCTTCAGCGATGGGAGATGACCGATACCTTCCTCAACGCACGCCTTCGCGAAGTACTGCCGCACCTTCCGTGATGGGGGATGACCGACACCCTCCTCAACGCATGCCTTCACGTGGTGCCGCTCCACCTCCAACGATTAGGGAAGAGGAGCCCGGACGACCACCAAGCGAAATGATTCACCATATCCCCGCACCGGGCCAACCCGAACCACCCTTTGGGCCAGGCGACGAGGACTTCGAGAATGCTTTACGCGAACGGCAAGAACGATTGGATGAAGCAGAACGTCAACTGAGCAGCATTGTACATGACGCACAGGATGCCGAAGGTAGCCGTGAAAGGGAGTTCCGTGACAACGAAGACGCCAGGGAGAAAATATTTATTGACAGTGAAAGGCGCAGAGAAGAGGAATCGAGACAACGAGGCAACGCTCTGTTCGATGAATTGGAAGAAAGGATCGCAAATGTTCCGCCAATTCCGCCAATTCCCGTCCCTCCTCCTCACGAATCAGGTCCAGAGCCTTCAATTATTGAGTCGATTCATACAGCTGCACAGGACGCAGCCTCCCGACATGCTTCTGACATTTTGGATACCGTGCGTATGGAAAGAGAAGAAATGGCACGTGAGCGAGAAGCGTTGGCTACAGAACGGGAACGCGAGCGTGCTCATCTCGAGGAGGAACGCCGACTTCTCGACAACGAACGGGAAGCTAAGATCGTCGACCTTGAGGCCGAACTCGCTCGTACCCGCGCTGAACTTGACAGCGAGCGGCAATTACGCATGACAGAAGCTGATGAAGCACGGATGGCGACCACAGAGCGCGACGAGGCATTACGCAACCAATTGGCCGATCTCACTAACATGATTCAACAAAACCAGGCTCTCTGCGAAGAGAAGAAGGCGCTTATGGATGAACGCTGGGCGGAGAAGCAACGTTGGAAGGAGGAGCGCGATACACAGATGCATGAACTGATGGGGATGGTTTCGCGGCTCGCGGATGAGCAGGCTGCGGCTAGGCAACGCGAAGAAGATCAGAGACTAGCGAATGAAGGTAAACCAGGTGAGTTGAACGGTGATCGCTGTCCACCACTGGGCTCAAGTTGTTGGGTAGGTATCGAGCATGTCATGGAAGAGTTGCAGCGACAGAATGCTGAACAAAGAGAACTTCTCAATGCTCTGTCAGATAGTGAGTAGCTCTTGCTTTCTGTGTTTGCCAGTGCTCATTGGAGGATTTTCAGGTTGGAGGGCGGACAATAGCCGACAGCATGAGGAGACTATCAATGCCGTCCGTGCGACTGCAAACGAGCAGGTCCCTTACAATGTCCAAGGCGTACGTACAGATAACTTTTCTCGTGCCTTCGACATACTGATGTCGACTCTACAGTACCTCGACGAATTCAGCAAGGCCCTTGCCACCGAGGTTCGTATGCTCTTGGGCGAAGTCGGGAAGCTGCGTGAGGAACGTCGTAACATTCAACAGTACGTGTTCGTCTGCAACACTCTAAACCCTGATACTTACTGCCCTTACAGCGAGCTTGGATACCTCATGATGATGAAATCGAAGTACGGTCCAGGTGGTGAATTTGACCCTGAATGGTTTGTTATCCTGTTCTTGTACCCTTTGCTGTGGCTCACGAACGCCACAGGAAACCACCGATGGCACCGGGTCCTCCCTCAGCCCCACCTGCACCTCCTGATGTCCCACCTCCGCCTGAGGATATTCAGCCACCTCGGCCAGCTTGGCGCACTATTCAGCAGCGAGGAACACGTCGTCCGCGGAAAAGACAAGATGTGCCGCCTCCGCCTGAGCCAATGCCAGAGCCTAGACAAGCCCATTCGTGGGTTACGTGGCAGCGTGAGTTTCCTTGCGTTTGAGAGCCATATTCTGAGTTGGTGACTGACGTCTCTATCTTGCAGCTAATCCTCAGCTGGCTCCTACCCCGCCGTCCGTTGAACCCACCTTGCTCGTTCCCGATCGTGGAAGCCCTGGCTTGTTTGGCCCTCGTTCACCCCGTGATTCGTACCGAGGTTAAAATCTGATGTGGTGTTGAACGAGCGTTGTACGTGAGAAAGTATTTCGACAAGCATCATCGTTGCCACTAGTATCTAATGATATCTGACGACTACTTTACGCCCTTGGATCTAACTGAACTTTTTTTCCCTCGTGATTCTTATCATTATCTTGTTTCTTTGATTGGTTTCTCTCTCCACATTGCCCCGACACTCACCATCTTTTCGTCTTTGGCTGTTTCCTCCGCGACCTCGACTGGTGGAGGTTGCGAGGCGCTATGTTTACTTTAAATGACTGGTATATGCTACGAGTTATAACCGCTCTTGTTTTATCCTACGGTATGCTTGAATCTATGTTTTTACTCCTTCTCCACACTCCTCGGGACATTTGCAAAATCTGTGGGTTCGTGCTGAATGTGAGCTATACAGTAAACAGTCAACGATGGCCAACGGCGCCACGGACGGTGATGGAGTGACGAGGGCCTCTTTCCAGTAAACAACTGATGAGCTTGGGGAGTAAAATGTATGCAAGACTTTTGCAAAGAGATGTCCTCGATATTTATCTGCGAGCCGAGTCGACCACAAGAGAACAGCCGTGTCCTACCTCTCTCGGAATCTTGGATTCCTGCCACAGACGGCAGGTCGAACGCCTCTGCACGAACCCAGAGTGGCTTGGTTTATTGTTTGAGGCGAGACATCGTCTCGCTGGCTGCTGTGCATGAAACACGATACCCACAGGGCTATCACTTAAAGTCACCTCTTTCTACCGCCGGAACAGACGACGAGGGAGGCACTGAAATGGCAATTGACAATCCAAACGACTCGGAGGGATACCCGTAAGCCACATTGATTGATCTTGCTAGGGCGGTTCAAAAACGGGAAGCGGTCTTCTTGAGGGTCGAGATAAGCTTCATATTAGATCTCCCGCATTTCCCCCGGGCGTCGATTCGATCCTCTGAAACAAGTAGCCATCTTACTAGTGTGCCCCAGATGCGACTTGGAATCTGCAGGCGTATTGCATTGATGAGACCCCTGTGAACAAGTACGACACTAGCGAGGTGCGATGACAAGGAAGAACAGCCCGACAAGCATAGTAGGCCGTACAAGAGTGCTAGCTTCACCTGAACCCGCTCGGAAGATCAACCATTGCGGTGACTGGCGCATATGCTTGGTATTTTACCTTCCGTTTATGGAAGTTGGGTCATGTTCGATAGATCAAACTCGTATCATTGTGATTCTCGCAGCGCGACGCCTTCCAATACGCTCCTGAGCTTGTTTGCCAGACCCTCCGTCAAGTGGATGGGTCCGTCCGCAGTGCAGAACCGGTAAGAGGGCATGGCTTGATAGGTATCGGGTAGAATCTGGTCAAGAACACTCAGAGTGGAGTTAGGGTGCGTGGCACGACACAAGAGCACACCTTGCTGTCTTCGACGAGGACAGAGGCAATGATATCATCGGGATCGCCAATTCTTCCCAATGCAGGGATATTTCGGTAATCTTATGTGCGTCAAATAAGGTCAAGCACGTGAGCTCGGAACGCACCATGGATGTGCATCCATCCTTGCTGAATCTGGATGGCGGTATTCGTCCAAACGTCATCTGCACCCTCACGTAGTGCCTGTTGGACTGCTTCGTGCAAGAGAGGACGGAACCGTGCTAAAGAGTGTTGTATGAGACGTTGGAAACGTGAGCATTCAACGCGGACGCACGGTTCTCGACAAAGTCGTTCAAGCCGGCATCGACGTCTTCGGACCCCTCTACGACGGCAGGGAGCCAGCCGAAGACGGCTGCTGAATGGTGTGATAGGGGCGGAGTGGGAAGGAAGGAGAGTGCATAGACGGGGATGGACTGGGACGGGTTGGGCTCGCGGGGCAGTGGAAGGAGGTGGTAGAAAAGGTCCGGGCGAGAGGGGTCAGTCAACGGAGCCTGCGAAGAGGACCACCGGCAAAGTTGGGGTCGGAGGGGGGTTATTCGGAAATGCGGACGTGCGAGCGGTAAAGCAGACAGTCTGGCAGCGTTGTAGAGGAGGGGTCGTGTCGACCGGGCCAGTCGAATAATTCGTGACCGCATTGCAAGCAACGACTTCGGTGCATGCGTGGGAACAAGTCTCGAGTCCTTGGGCCGGTCATCAGACTACCTTTCAACTTCGCTGGGTCACGTCTGACTCATCAGCTACCCTCTTAGTTCACATAAACAACCCTAGAAGGGATGGGTAACGGCTGAGCCCCTTGATGCAGCTGATATCATTCCCAAGGTAGCCGAAAGATCCTTCAAGGATGGGGAAATTAGATGTCTTTCGATCCTGATGAAATTCCTGTGCCTATTCACTGTGTCCTGTCTGGGCTGAGCCAATGGCAGAGTTCATAAAAACGGCGTTCAGGTCTCATCAGCCACGCCACTGAAAAGCGATATCGCAGTGTAGTGGGGAGTAAATCGGATAGGTTCATTTCGATTATCTTCAAGGCAACACCGCCAGACGTGTCTTCGACTCTTCAAGTTGGATGAGCGATGGTGCTTACACATCACTGCGCGCGCTCTGAGTTCTTTGTTCAATCGTCGCCTTCTATGGCAGAGGGCGCGTTTTGATCTAAATTTCGAACTTGGAAAGAATGTCGACACCACTGCAACAGCCTCAGGCTAGTGGCACTTGTTCCACTATTAGGGCTGAGGGCCACAGGTAACTACTATATCCCGAAACTATCTTCTAACTCCGCCTTAGTCCTTCATCACGCCGTTCTTCGCTTCGCTATCAGTCCAGAAAAGTAATGTATCATTTGGTAGGCACATTCAAAATGCTATGGGTTTATCTGTGGGTTTCCTGCCCTCTGTGCCAGCTCGAGGCTTTTTTGTGCGAGGTGGATGAATACTGATGACTCCGATCGGATGAGATGCCTCTGCACAACAGCAGAGATGAGGCGGCATACTCCGAGACATTAGGATCATATCATCAAGCTATGCTGAATTTTTGTAACTCCTCTAGTAAGTCGGTGCGACGAGCTTCTGATGACCGGCATTGCTGACTCTCGTCATCTATAATTTATTTCTTGACAATTCCGGCTAGTTTTGTTATCTACACACCGACGAGGACTTTTTTGCACCACCCTGTATCGTATGATGACAAGATCGTACATCACGTTCGGTTCCAAATCAGGTTTCACATAAATTATTAATTCACTGGGAAGACCATAAGACTATACTGGGTCCACGGTTCAATGGTCCACCCGCAGCCCTCACTCCTCGACTCCTCGTACTTTGTGTGTTATTCACTGTTGCACTTCCTCTTGCACTTGCAATGTCCTCCGATCTACAATCCGTCTTGGAAGCCCTCCAGCTCAACGATTATGTATCCCGTGTGTCCGCTCGTCCTTCCGGCGAATGATTGACCTTACAGACTATTGCAGTTGTTACTATGACTGCTATTGTATACGACTATCGTGGGATATTCTTCTGCCATGCCCTATTCTCTCAGTCCGTAATGATCATTTTTGATTTAATGTCTGGAGTCATCACCTTTCCGAGAGAAGTGCGTTATTTATAAACTAGTTCCCCAATTTCTATCCATCAGCTGACACTGAGTTCGAAGATCGACTACGTTTGGGTAAGAAAGCAACTCGGATAACCAGTCAAGCACTGTGTCCCTGACAGCACCACAGCGCAAACGCTGGACATGGATCTCTACAATGTTTATCTTAGTGGGTTTCAACCATCTCGCGCAGATTCCGAGATGTCATTTTCTTAGGTGCGCTATGTCGGTCTTTCTTGCGTTATGTAAGTCTGCAGAGTATCTAAATGGACAATGGATTATAAGGCTAACATGAAAACATGCATCCTGGAGCCTTGGTGCCCTTTGTATGTTCAAAGTGCAACCAGACGACCATTCATCTGACGAAAGTTTCATCCATAGCTGGTACTACATTTGTTCGTGGGCCTCGCATAGTCAGTCATTTTTGCAAGCTCGCATGTGACTAGCAATGACTTATTTTTTGTAGGTGTATGTACTGTGCACAATTCACGTTTCGAACAGTGCTGACCATGCTTCCATAGTTGTAAGCGAATCAAGAAATTGCTTTCGTCACACCAAAGTGAGGAATAAATATTTCAAAGGCACCATAATCTATCTGGTACCGGTTTGGGAGTACCAATTATATCTCCCCTTTGCTGATTGTGAGTGACCAAACCCCTTGATATCATTTTATCCGACGATGGTTTAAAATGGCAGGGGTTATGATCATGCGGGTGTATGCAATGTGGAATCGATCCAAAAGCATATTTTACTCCCTCTTGTTGATTTTCGTGCCACAGGTTATCGTTTCCCTTGTTATTACAGGTATCTATTCCAATCCCAACAGTTATTTATCAGGTGTGTCTCGCCCCGAATTGCATGCGACGCCGCAAGTTCACGCAGGGGGAATCCATGCGATGCCATTCCTTCTACAGTCACAGTTGCCCAAGTCATCAATATATCTTTTTGCAATGTCGGCGTCGACACCAAGCCCCTGATTTTTTGGTGTACTGCCATCCTGCGATTTGTTCTTGCCACCGTACTTTTGGTTCTCGCTGTTGCCCAAACATCGAAGCAGTCAGTTGAGATGTACAAAGCGACGAAGCAGTGGCAACTCAATCGATACATGCGACTCCTTGTGAGGGAAGGAATCCTTTATTTCCTCGCGTACGCCTCGATTTCACCACTGTCATATCTATTCGTCGCCATCAGTTCTCCCGCCGATGTTTCTACTGACTACCCGGATATGTCTTCTGAATATCTAGGAACGTGCTTTACACTGTCATCAATACAGTGATAGACAACGTTTCGACCATAACCAACGTTCCGATTCTCTTCCTGTATGGGTTTAGTGCCACAGTCCTGTTCACCATGATGCCTCGGTTTATCATCGGGGTGCGAGAGCTGTACGACCGCGACCTCCGAGGACGCTGGCAGGGGATTGACTACGGATTCGGTGTAATATCGCAACCTAGTATTTCTGGCCAATGGCACGCTGCCGTGGCTTCTATCGAATCCACAGATGCTGCCCCTAGCCAAAGTCAAGTCGTGGAGGAAGAAGCGGACGAATCGGAAGGCATTCGACTGGGAAGCGTCGAGAGAAGACGAGTTTGAACGAAGACTGAGGGGCTCTGGTGCCGGTCGATTGAGGAAAGATGATGGAAGAAAGCGGTGTTCCTGGACGACTCTGCCAGTGGTGATCGGACGGTGCATGTATCTGATTTGCCCATCCGAGTCCATGTATATATTGTGTTCTCATTTCGGTGTTTCGTCTACAATGTATAAACACTCCATTGGGAGGATAAGATGAATCAAAGGCGATTAATTTGGTTTGAGGCGTTGGAGGAAAACACAACTGCGGAACTGAGTATTAGTGGTTAGTGCAGCGTCGCGTGGTGAGATTGCCTCTTTGTTGTATCCATCAGCGCGTGTGGGTGTCGTCTGATAGAGGAACTCTCGCATGAGCGTCTCGTACGAGCAGCAAGCAAAAGCAGAACGCTGGTATGATCGAATAAGATGGTGAAACACGACAGAAATTAACGGGGACTAAAATGCAACGACTAATAGGTCAAGACGAGGAAAAGAAGACAACAGAATAAAAAGGCAACAGCAAAAAACATGTCTCGTGAGAGGGGAAAAAGAGGTGCATCCGTGTTCTCGAATAGTATGACACCTGCTACCCGACAAGCTGATACCTCGCACTGTCGAACTCGCACTCATTCGAGGTCTACGCAATCAGCCGAATCACATGCCGGCCGGATAAGAGTCTTTCTCGAGTGAGGAACACAGTGAAGATACAGAACGACGATGGGGAGGAAGAGCACCAGATAATGGAGGGGCCGGAACCAGAGGGTCTCCAAGAGGCGGTAGAAGGCGAAGACAGCGCGGGTCTACTGAGAAGCGTTCAGCGCAGCCTGCGTTCGTCCAACACGAGCAGCTCTCAATCGAGCTTTCAATCCCGATCCAACTTGATCTCGTCACGGTCCCAGGTTGGGTCTGTGCACGCAGTCAGGGAACGCATCAGCCTGAGTCATTGGTCGAACCCTTCCGATCGATGCGTAGCCTGACCAAATCGTTGATGGATGTCCGATTCGCGATCGTAGTCCGGGAGCACCTCGCATACGGCAGTCAGGAGGACTGCACATTTGGACAGACAACGTTCGACTAGCAGCATGTCCTGAATCACGATTACAATCACGTGAGGCGGCGAGATTGGGGGTGCCGATTCCGTCACCGAGGGGTGACGAGAGCCAACCAGATATCAGCACGGCAGCGGTTTCGTTCGTCACGGCCCCCGCGACGATCGCTAGGAGGTCTAATTCGATCGTACCGTCGAGCTGAGTAGACGCGACCCATATGGTAGAACCTACCGGACACGGCCTGGTGACCTGCATAAGCCGTGTGCTCCTCTCATAGTTCTTCTCGTTTCTTTTTGACGGACGACACTTGCGACTCATCGATGTATCCCCACATGTTGCACCACCTCAGTCTTGGATGTTAATGGTCATACGGACGGTTGGTTTCAGATCCTCTTGTGACTCCCCCTATTTCCCATTTCCTCTTCTTACCCCGAGACTTTGATCTGCATATTTCAGCATTGTACCATTAACCTTATCCTTGCACGCATCCATTTCCCACCATTTCTATTTCATCCCCCCCTATCGCCAATCCACCACGAGTCTGCGGATGATTGGTTTGGTTTGGTTAACGGGAGGTGAAGAGTTGACCCGGATCTGACGTGGAGCCAGAGGCGCATGCATGTTCTTCGCTCTTCTCTTCTACATCTCCTTCCTCTTCATCTGATTCGTCTTCCTCGTCCTTGTCTGCTTCCTCTGCTTTCTTGAATCCCGCGGGTCGTTGACGCTCGGAGTTACTTGAAAGAGGCGACCTATACTTTCCTTTCGCGAATGTGGGGAGGCTGGAAAGGGTGTGTGGCCTTGGACAACACCTGTAAGCCAAATCCATGAACGAGACGGAAACTTGATTGGTGGAGCCGAAAGGTGACCAAATTGCCGATCCTCTGAGGATTGTTTGGCTACCTTGGGAACGGTGTCAGACAAATCAGGAGCTGGCAAAGGTGTACTACCTTGTGGTGTATCCCCGGATGCGCAAACAAAGCCTCCGAAAGCGAACATCACCATGGAGGCGATGGGACGGAGGGCCAGCCTACCCTTGCTCGACTTCGAGGTTGGCGTGGTCGATGCACCAAGCAACTCCCCTTTGTCCTTCTTCGCTATACTCATGCCACTCTGTAGCCTGCTTTTCATTGAGACAGGCATCAGATCCTCCTTGAATGCGCAGTCCCGTGCACGCCTCCCGAATCCGCAGAAGAATGTCGGCTGCCTCGCTTCCATCACTGTAATGAACAGGGGCCTTCTTGTTCCCATTTAAAACGGGGCCCGTAGAGTCCTACACCACCTGACCACTCAAGATCCATACACCGATGCTAGAGAACCGAGGGGTAAAACAAACCCAAGTGAGATGAGAGTAGACATACCAGCTGAAGAGTACGACCCAATGCCATCCTGTCCACATGCGGCATTGACGAACAATACCCCCGGGGGGGGGGGGGGCAGAGTCCGTCAACAAGCCATCGGATGCGCGGCAGAAGGTCATAGTCATGAAAACAACTTTAATCAAGTAACGCATTCCGGATTTGCGGTTGGACATAGCAGACGCGATGCGACGCAGACATTTTCGAGGTAAGAGGAGTGTGACGGTGGGGGTGTTCTGTAAATAAAACCAGAACGTTTCGGCGAGACATAGAGGCTAGATGGAATGGGCATGAGGGTGATGGGGGGGTGATGGGAATGAGATGGAGGTGTGCGCATATAGGTACGATGGTGACAGAAATAGGGTATTTACAAGAGATATGTCCAAGACTGAGGGGAAAACGGGATGGAGAGAGTGGAAAAGAAAAGGCTATTTGAAACAGCCAGATCGCCACAGACGCCAGAACATTCACGTGACCGCGACTCTTTATGCTGACGTAATTGAAAAATTACTGTTTGGCTTTATGATGAAGTCATTGGTGTGTGAGAAACATTACATAATATACTATACAGCACCAACAAGCCTCAAGGATATTCCCCACGAATCGGCCCCCCCCTTCTCCTCAGTCACTTCAATCGACCAACAGGTGCGTCCTCTTTCCCAGCGGATCGACGTACGCATACTCACACTGCCTATCTTATAGAATGAGAGAGAAGTGGAAGAAGAAGCGTTCTCGCAGACTCAGACGTAAGCGCAGAAAGATGAGAGCTCGTTCCAGTACGCGTCCTATCACCCTCTTGCCTTGATGTGTTCCTCACAGCCATCATTTCATTCAGAGTAAGCGACACACTGTAGTCGAGCTCGTGCAGTTAGGATACCTGCTCGAATTGCAAGAAAAATGTGCAGGTGGCCATGGTCATATCATGTTGCACGCACGCTCTCCTACCTCTTGGGAACTCTGGAGGGACGATGCCCCTTCCCATCTTTTGTTGGGACTCGCAAGAGTGGGAAAGGGGGGACTGTAGGATCGCTGATTGGAACCTTGTATTCGTAATTTGCGAATGATTGCAATTTCTCTGTCATCCATCAAGCTTCAAGTGGAGTGGTTTAAGCCCCGACTGAAATAGACTGTCTTTGCAAACCGATCGAGGATGTCTGCTCTGATTAGTGGCAGCATTCTTTAGATACTCCTATTTGCCACTCCTCACTGAGGTCAATATCGTTGCTCTCCGTTGTACTATCCTGTTCCATCATCACGGTCTGAATGCAATATCATCCCAATTGCGGAGTTGGTGTCATGTTCGTCTGTCTTTCCACACATCTAGACTCAAAACAGTCCATGCAAACCCGCCGTGGCCATCTTTATATTAATGCATGGGGTCCACACATACATAGACAAACGGGCCATGAAAGTAGAAACGCAACATCATTTGCGTTTCGACGTGGCTGACTGTGCAGGCAGCCACTTGACAGGATGTTTATTATAGGCAGGCCAAGGTGGAAGAACAACCTATAAGCACCGTCATCAGCATACAACATGCCAAGGGCTGCGAATTGCGTACCAATGCAAGGGCAACCGTGGAGAGAGAAAACGCCCCCATCGTCACGCGTAGCGATTGCAGTGCAAAACCAAGGACAAAGGAAAGGATCTATGGGCAGTTTAACACAGCGCCTCAGGTAGAACAATCAACGTACGGTGCTTAATATGAACACTATGCGAACGATGTCGTCTGTTTTCTTCTGGCCATGAAAATCCTGTTATGTGTTAGAGAGGGTCGATACATAAAAACAGTACTGACGATTTTGCCCTCGAGCAGGTCGCGGAAGGACGACATGGTGTTGTGACACGTTCGACGTCCGCGTCAGGGAAAGAGTGTTTCTATTACGTAACGAATTGGTCCCTCGACAATCGGTCCAACGACGACGCGACTTGAAAGGCACACTCTCTGGTCACTCCAACACACAGCAGGGTGCAAATAGATCCACCACTGGCTCCTACAAAGTATCTCCTGCTCTCATAGGCTATGAAGCGCACCGGTACCTCTGCCTCGGGCCCTAAAATCATTCTCAAGCCTGGTCTCGGCCGTGGAGGGGCCACGATTATCACGCGGCGGTCCAACACCCCTGTAGTCCAGACCCTTCCCTCTTACCCGCCTGAGGAGGCCGACGATGGCGACGAGGACGACGTTCACACAAAACGGGAGGAATCCGAAGGCGTTTTGGACGAGGATGAACCTGCCGTCGAAGGTACCGAGGCAGACGTGGAGGGCGATGGGGAAGGAGATTTGGAGGGGAGTGGCGGGGATGAAGGGCATGATGAAGAGGGTGGTGACCGCGACGCACGCGCTTCCGCTCGACCTCGCGGGCGGCCGAAAGGACGTGTTACGCGCGGGGCTGCTCCGATCACACCTGCAGCGCGTGCGAGGGGCAGGGGTCGTGGACGCGGTAGGGGACGTGGTCGCGGGAAGGGCTTGACGGCCCGCTTCACGGGGGAGGGCGGTGAGGGTGAGGGTGAAGGTGAGGAAGGCGAGGAGGGTGGACGCGCGTGGCGCAGAATTGGAGACAAGGTCTATTATATCGAGGGGGACGAACTCGTCACGGAGCCGGATGAAAGGGGGGACCAAAAGATTGATATAGATGGAAATCTACTCGGTGGTGAGTGACGATCCTGTTGCGTCTAGTCAAACATCCAACGAGTCTCCAGGTAGACGCTTCAAATGCAGCACCTTTATCCTTCCTGATCGACACCCAACGCGCCAATACATGCTTGCTATCGATGCAGCGCGTTCCTCGGGCTTCCGAGATTCCTTGTACTACTTTCGCCGCAACGCACTTGCACTCAAACTTGGTGCCTCGCAACAAGAAAAAGAGGCCCTCATACAAGCTGGAAAGCTCGGTGCACATCTTAAGACGCGTAGCGTCACGTTAGTCACCGCGCGAAGCGCATATAAACTACATGGCGCGAAGATGATCATTGGTGAGTAGTGTGATGCGACGTGATATGTATTTAGCTTGCCGTTCAGTGTTTTGACTGTCGATTCTTTTCAGATGGACGCTGGATCACAGATGACTATTACGAAGATCGCGTACTCGTCGACATCACTGCCAAAGGTCTTTCCCCGGGCGACTTTGTCGGTGAGCTCCCTGACCCCACCGCTACTTCCACGAGCAACATTCCCGCCATCTCTACGCCAAGCCAGGCGCTTTCAGGCACAAATCAAGGCGTATATCGTGCTGGTGGCCCCACTACGCTCTTCGGTGGCTCTGGGTGGGGCCCATTTAGCGACGGACCCCATAGTGCTGTCAGAAAGAGTATGCTCTCTCGAGAGGGTCTTACAGATGAGAACTGGATGTGGGAGGCTTCCAGGCGAGTTCATGAAATAAATACAGAGTGGACCAAGATGAGGCAAGAAGCGCGGATCGCCTGCGGTGGCATCCTAGGGATCAATTCCAATTTCGGAAAGGGAAAAGAAAAGGAAGAGGCGAACGGCGCGATGGAGGTCGATGGCGATGGGGAGGTGGGTCACAGAAAAAAGATGGACGATTCTGACCTTCCGTTGGGCGTGTACGAACCGCACACGGGCCTCGTACATTGTGCGTTCGAACTCGTATCCCTTGGAATACTGATCGTTGACGTTATTCTCGAACAGACTGCGCGGACACGCAGCCGACCCGGTATCGCTGGGAACAGGTCGCGCCTCAGCGTATTCTCGGCGGCACCAAGGTAGGGAATGGCGCGTGGGCGTTAGCTTGGGTGGACACCTGTCTGGAGCTCCCGGGTTCAGATTCTCTAGACCCGTACACGGTGGAGAGAGATGTGCTTCGAGCTAGTGCATAAAAGATCTACTGCCTCGTTTTGTGACAATACGGAATGGCATCCGCCTTTGTCCCATGTATGGTGGCAAGTGACGAGCGACGCACGCACTGATTCGGAGGTCTGCGTGTACCATTGAATGCGTTCACAGGTTTGAAGAAAGAGACATGCTCAGGTCACGTTGTCTAGTAGTAGATTACTCTCAAGTTGTTCCTCTTCTAGTCTCATTTTTTGCGTCTCGCTGCACGCACTAACCCCATGGCTGGACCCTCCAGGCGCTCGCTGGTTTCATTCCGCGTTGTAGCCACGCCGCAGGCGAACCAATCCGAACTGTCTCCGCCACTAGTCTGCCAACCCTGAATCAGTGCCAACTCAGGCTGATGCTACGTTCTGTTTCAAGTTGGTGTTTGATTACAACGCTTTCCTTTCTTGTCCATGTTTTTGCTACTCAAGTACCGTTCGCTTCCGATCACGACGGACGGCAACCAGCAATCCTCGATAATGGAGATGTTGGAGACTGGAATTTCGATACAGCTCCCAATCCCAATTCTACCGACCACCTCGTGTTTGAAACAGCCCATTCATTGCTTCAACGCTGGCCCAACACCCGTATGAGAAATGGTAAGCCTCGTCAACGGCTGGGTTGCCTGGCCATCTCGCAAACATAGCCTTTGTTAGGTCATGCCATCGTGCCTGGAGTCATTCCAAAGGGAACGCTTTTCTATCACGGCACGACACACAACGTGTCCCCAACAAGTCACGAATGGTTCGCTATCGATCCGGAACACTCATATCTCCTATGCGGGTATAGTCCCACACAAGAATGTTGGCAGTTCACGCTCGCTACAACGCGACCTCTCAAGGTGGTTTACTTTGACGGTAGCAGCGCTGCGAAACTCCCGTACGGTACATTGGACACACAAGATCTTCTCCTGTGGGGCGAGACACGTGGTGGAGATCAAGAGCAAGATAGGAAGAGGATCGAAGATATCTGTAAATGGGGGGAAGAGCACGGGGTGGATGGCTTTGTGAGGTAATTACGTCTCATTTTGCAAGTTTTTCCGTGTTGAACTCGTCCTAGGATGCAGATGGATTTGTGAGTACATATTCGGGTCGTGACGGGAGCATTCACTTACATATGCTTCAGTGAAGTCATGCTCTGTGATCCCACGTCGGGTGTCCGTATGATTTCTTCGTCGAACCTCGTGACTCGGATATTGCGATGGCCCCAGGAACCATTCTTTCGTGAGATACCCGCCTGTTAGGTTGCTTTTCGGGGAAATTCTAATGTGGATATATTCTAGATGATATGTCCACCTTTGAAGTCATGAATGCCGGTTCGTGGCACAATCTTTCTCCGGGGGAGACACGCGTCCGGCTGGATCTAGCAGGATTGGTCACCTTCTACGATACCCAACTCGCGCCTTCCCTAGTTGCCGTTCGAGCAGGTCAAGAAAGATGGGACTATCGCGTGCAAAAAATTTCCAGTGAAGACTTATCTGCCGCAAAAGCAAGGCTAGAAGAGACTTTGGCCAGGCCAGAGGGAGTGTCCAGCGGAATTGATTGGGCGACACTCTTCCAGGTCATATCTGACCGTTATGCCCAACGTCTCGAATTAACGCGATACCTCCTGAACGTATCAGCAACCACCTCGGACGACGTCCTCGATCTCGCCAACAAAACCCAGACGCAACTTCGGATCATGTTGGTACCCTATATCCTTTGCTCGACCACCCCAACGGACCCGTCGGACGATAATCGGCTTGATTGGGCGAAACCCACCTTCAGGCTCTGCGCCACAACGCATACGTACAGTATGGACTCTGAGCTGCCCTTCATGACCGCCTCGGAGGAACTGCTCTATCGGGCTATACGAGGGACTACTCGAGAAATATGTCGTGTGATAACGAAGATGTGGGCGACAGGGGTCCATGCTGGCATTGACCCCTTGTTGAACGCGAAGGAGCCCGAGGATCGCGACGTTGACAAGCTGATTAGCCTCCGAAATGCGTGGGCCAAGGACCTGAAACGTCTGATGACGTGGCTAGATTGGAGCAGATGGGTGAAATGCGATCCTGCATGTGGACCAGAGGTACGCCGTGGTGTGTTTTCACCTTTTCATCTGTAACCAATTCACGGGGAACAGGAAGCATGTTACCTGCCTACATGGCCCGTTGGGTTTCCCGGACAAGAAAAAATCCTGCATGGCAGACCAATGGGTCGATATGATGCAGATGATGATAGCCCTCGTCCGAAGATGCCGATGCCTGCGGAAAGTTTAGGAGCGGAGATGTCTGGATCCTTTCACTGGCCAGTCACCGACGAATGGATCAGACCGCAACCTAAATGTATCAGAAAGGTCGCGCCGTATGGTTTCTAAATGGAGTCTTTGCAGACCCATGTCATTCGTGTGTATCTGGTCGAGTCTCCAAGTCGTTTGAAAGTTACGATCGCATTATTTTGTAGTTCTGGTAGTACCATGGATCTAATTTGTGAATGTATGGTTTCGAGGTCAGAATCACGGTATATTATTTCAGGTCAAATCCTGCAGCTATTTCTTGGGGCTCGCGACCTCAACGGGGCCTCATATTTTCTAGTCCAGATACCAGACTGGCTACGAGGTGCGCCATCGATGGACAGATGTTCGTCTAGTGGGCCGTTTAGGTCGTGAACTTGGCCGTGTGTGGCTGCAAGATGTGAAGTATGTATATGAAGTCCAACGCGAAATGCAGTCGCCTCGAAGGATCTTCAATGCTTTTCGGAGTCGCTTACTACGTGTGGTGCCGTGGCAGGGTGTGCCAGAGTGTAGTGGATGATATATCCTACGTAGTATAGTGTATACATAAAATAAATGAACATATAATTACTATGAAATACATAAAAACGGTGTCCAATGCTACTAGACGACGGAATCGCAGTCGAAATCATCTGCCAGCAGTTTGATCTCCCCGTCGCTCGCATCCTGGAAAACATAAACACATAATCAATTGCCAGGAATGTTTACCCACCAAAGTTTGGGGATACCAAGGTAAATAATTAACTCCGACTCCAGTCATTTGGATTGCTGGGCCTGGAGGCGGGCGATTTCGGTTCTGCAAAGCAGATACTAGTTGGACGGCAGATCTTGCTATCCAATTACCAACTATCATGGAAGGGCCTGGGTGGTTTCCAAGCGCAGGGTCTCTTGCACGTTGTGCCATATCGTCGCAGCAACAATGCATAACCCCCATCAGGAGTGGTATAAGGACTACCAATGCTAGCTTATATCCGCTTTCTATATTTAGTTAATTTTATAATGTGATAATAGGAATTTTACGCAGGAAATTGCATACCTTCTTTAAGTGATGTCAAGTGCCCAACGTAACTGAAGAGCCGCAGTCCCCAGACCACTTCAAGTAGAAGGGCAATATCATGGAGTAGTGCAAAGACTAATGCTACGCGTCGGCTTTCTGTCACCAAGGCGTAGAACATCGTCGCTGCCAAGGCCAATGCAGAGGAGGCCGTGGATATTCCAAAAAACATAGGGAGACGGCTTTTAAGTTGTGCTATAGCAGCTAGGAGTGATAGCGACACCAGCCATGAACATGGCATTTGCGATCATAACAATGAGTAGTCCAGCTATGAATATGCCAAAGATGTGGATGTGCCGTCTTGGTGCAGTGGGAACGTTGGGAACGGGAGGAGGGGGCCAGCAGCCTGAGGAGGGGGAGCGGCTGGGGTACAGACAGTTGAAATGTCAGCAGTAGAAGCGGGGCTACTATGAAGGGGGGAAGCTGACGTCAACACGAGGCTGATGCGAAGGGCCAGGAACGGCAGTAGTAGCGTCGGCGTCAGACATAACTATAAACCCCTCTGGCCGCGGCTTTGATAAGATTTATTTGTAATGCGGAACGGTACACCGGTGACGTAGGTCTGAAACGGTATGGACATTCTGACCATGTTCGTTCCATTTTCGGTATGACTGGGCTAGAATCCCGAATATTGCAGAATATTAGAAAGTCTGGCAAGTCTCGGAAACGCTACCATGTGGTGGATTTCGCTCACCCGTCCGACAGGAGCATAAGTACCACATCTTATCCCTATGGAACCAACACAAAGACAGCCTAACCCTACGGTTAATATGCCCATTTCATGTAACTTTGAGCTTGAGCTTGAACTGTTACCGAAATTTCTATGACTTTTGCTACCAATCCCAAACCGAAAGTGAGATCACTCTCCAACCGTAAACCTGTCCCCTTAGGGGTCCAGGAATCTACGAGGCGAGTCATCGGTAGGCGGATGTCCGTCTAGTGAATTGTTTCATTTTGAACCCATGTCCAGTTCTACCATGACGTTATGCTAGTGCGCTCAGCATACGCCGGCCTAATCACTAGTTCGTTTATCGACAAACGCTGTTTTAGGCCCGTACACGACTAAAGATCAACTCGGAATATCCACAACCCGGGCCGCAGCCATCTCTTTCAGGTTCTTCAGAGCATCCTACGTCGGAAGCTCACCATGCTCTCAACCTTGGCCTGCAACTGCGTTCGGTGATGTCGCCTTGATGCCGAGGATCACGAGGTA
>JBBPLP010000312.1:10000-27869 GCA_038089875.1 Fistulinella prunicolor
TCTAATCTCATATAATCTCATATAATATGCTCGTAACAATTCCTCTCCTTACGGCTGTTACAAGGTATATAATGTGATTCTAAGAGTTGATAAGAATTCTTCCGAACTAGTGATGCACAGGTGAGTCATCGTGTGGTTCGTTAATTCGGTCGCCGAACTAAGTATATGTAGGGTTTTCCGGCACAAACGATGGTAGATGGTTGTTGCCTGTGTCTATTCTTCAACACGACCTCCACCATCAGCAAGGAACCAATGCGAAAATTCTCGCATACCTCCTTCAGCCCGAAAATGACTTCTACATGGTAATTCAGCGAAACGACAAACGAAAGACCACACATGAATTCCTCGACGTATTGGTCAAGCAAAAGCCTGTAATTCATGTTTTGTTGGATGTTGGTGCACAGATACTTGATTTTTCCAATATCCAAGTGGTCAAAGCTTGGCTCGACACCGCCCGTGATGCTCTTGGTGCTGTCTACTTCGATGAGGATGATAAATTGATGATACTCAACCGAGACGGCACCATTGTGCCGCTTCTATCATCACCACTTTCTCAGAAGTTAGGCCGTTGTATTGTCTACATGGACCATGCGCATACGAGAGGCACCGACATCAAACTGCCTATCGGGTCACGAGCAGCTGTCACGCTGGGCCCTAAGGTCACGAAAGATCGTCTTGTGCAAGGTTCGTTTGGGCCGATCTGTCGGATTTAAGAACTTATGGTTTCAGGTTGCATGCGGATGCGCAAGCTCGGTCATGGTCACTCGGTCATGTTTTTCGCGCCGCCCGAGGTTGATCTTAGCATCCGTGCCCTGAGTGCAAGAAAGGATTCGAACACCACAGTCACTGCCGTTGATGTATTGTGCTGGGCGATACATGAGACCTGGAACGATATTCACCAACGGGCCCCTTACTGGGCACAACAAGGCATGAACCACAAATCGAGATATGATGCTTGGTCCCGGTTCTGTAAAGATGACGTCACTCCGGGGCAACTATCGAATGCATGGTTGCAACAGGAACTCAAGTCGCTAGAAGATTTGTATGCACCTTGCGAAACTAAAAGTTCTTTGGCTACTTTGCAAGCACTGGATCCAGGGATTCGCCAACGTTGCAAAGATCTTGGTGTTCTATCGCTTCCAAGTGCACAGGTAGAAGAGGAACAAGAACGGGAGATCAATCGCCAGAAGGAGCGTGAACGGGAGGTGGAGCTTCCTCCGAAGGCAGAACCGGCAAAACATGTTCTTCATCCGAACATAGTGAAGTTCGTGCAAACTGGTGTTATCCCCCCATTGCACCCTGGAAGCACCTTTCACACCATTTTCACGACGCTCGAAGAGAGTACTGCGGTTACTCGTGATGCACATGTCTGGAATCCATCCATCTTAGCGACCTCGGACTTTTGCAATGTGATCAAACATGAATCTACCCAAGGGACCATGGATCACTATCTGCGCCCTGTGCAATGGGTGTTGTCCAGTAAAGAGGATTCTGGTCGCGTACTCGTCCTGATTAGCCCATTCGAAGCAGATCGCCTGATGCCAGACATTAGAGCAAGCGAATACGTCCACCTTCACTTGTATGCACCACGCACGTCCCGGTGCATGAAACCATCCGACGATCTCAAACTTTATTCCATCCCCCCTCTTCCCTCTGATTGGACCCCACCCTGGGCTCTGATCGACCAGCTCAATGTGTTCGCTGGGCAGCTCTATCTCACAGACTATCAATCATATCTCCGACTGTGCCAGTTCCTAGGCATCCCTTCGACAGAGCCACCGAAAGATGGAGCAGTACGACGGAATCTATTCAACATTCCTGGCAGTTTAGAAGAGAACGAGATCACATTCTCGGGCTCGCCGTTGCCTTCCGTGATGGCGCTTCTTGCTATTCGGAACAGAGGGCGGCCGTTCGAACACACTCACATGGGCAAAATTCTTCAAGGGGAGGCACTGAGGGAAAAAGACTTTGAGATGCCACAGACGGTCGTGCCTAGTCATATCAGTGCTACGTGCGATGAAGATACACTAAATACTCTGGTGTTCGCAACCGTACCCTCATCACCTATGGACGTGGACTGTCCATCAGCGTCGCTTCCTTCCGCCAAACGAAGGTTGGAGATGACTGAAATGTCCGACACAGATTCGGAGTCACCTCAAAAGCGCCTACGTTTGGATTGACGTTGTAGTTAATTCTGGTTCGTTAACGGTGAGTTCCTTAACTAGTAATCATCTGTAGAAAATTCATCATCTCTCATTCAACAGTCTTACTCATGCCCGTCCTCCTGGCATTGTGTCGCCTACCGAACAAATTTTGTTCGACACATTGTTCTTTGATCTTCTAGCTTGTCGACGTGTATATATTTATATGGGCTTCCCGTATATGATAATCATGATGATATAGGACTTGGATGGTTTGCCCGTTCTCCGGCATAGTTTTCGTCTGGCACACACAGGCGATACGTTGGTTTTGCGTTCGGCCATCGGCTCATCACCCGGATTTTTGAACAGATTAGAGGCTCAGTAGTCCGCACTCTCTACACCTTCAATTCAACTGAGAGTTATCTGAAATGGAGATCGCTACACACTTCTCAAATTCACTAGCCGAGAGCAACCTCAGGGCCCCGGATTTTTGCGGGATCTGAGCATCCCCAAGCGAGGGAGGATTGAAAACAGCCTAGCCTAGTAGCCTTTGCCAGTTTCCGGCACGCCGCCGCCGCATCATATCATCGAACGCGATGCCCTCATGCACTGCCGATGGTCCACCAACCTGGAGCGTCGTGATAATGGAGTCATCAAGAAATTGCATCTCCAACCTGGCGACAGCTGACAATCGCGCAGCTAGCATTAGCGTATCCCAAGGTAAACTTCGAAACTGCAGCCAATATATACTCTCAGAGGATGACTTTGAGGGGAGTCCCTGACGGGGTAACTGGTGACCGTGAGACATGGCAAGGATCAGGTGGTATCGAACATCAAGGTCTTGATCATCCCCGGGCCTGCAGTCTTGCTGCTTTTGTAGATATCGGGAACGGAGTCCATTTCCCCTCGTCGACATCCACCATTCCATATACCCTGCCACTGCGCGTCCGTGGCAGAGCCATACGCTGACCTCGGAACCAAAACGTATCTTTCATTCAAGAGATTACAAGCGAATTTTAGAAATACATCCACTAGGGCGACACAAAAGCTCAACGCAGCAAAATCGTACACAGTCCTCGCAATTCCATGTAACACCGCAATGATCCCCGTACGTTGAGTGCCCACTCCCAACCAATAATGATGACATAGTCATACATCCACTTTCAGTAATGGCTTCAACCTGGCAGTATAGTCGTCCTCGACAAAGGGATCCAAAATCTATGTCCAAGAGAGAACGCGTCTGAGAGAGCGCGACATCGAACAAAGGGAGACCAACTCACCACATCGCCACCTTCGTATTTCCCGACCTCCCGCGGGTGCGTCGTCACCCCAAAGAGCGCGCCTCCGCTCACCTCGCCTCCATCTATCCCCGCACACGACGCCGAGAGAAAAGGTACCGGAGCCAGCTCGAGCGCCTCGCGTCGCACCCTCCCAAACCCGACACACTTCCACTGATTCCCGGGGACCGCATCCTTGCAACGCACGGCCTGCTTGTGCTGTCTCCCCGGTACCACGTGGAACATGTCCCAGTCGGATTCGGACGTGCTTGAGCTCCCGTACGACAATGCCGGCACGAGGCTCGCCCGCGCCCCCGTGCTGTCAGTGCCGATACTCGACGGCGTTCCTGCCTGGCCCTCCGTGCTTACTCGCGTTCCCGTTCCAGCGCCCGACCCGACCTCGGCACCAACTGCCGCTCCCAGCCTAGGTGCACCCAGCAGTGCCTCGCATTCTACGCATGCTATACACGACGGTCGTGGTGGCCACGTATACACGAGTCCCAGCCGCGCTGACTTGGCCTCTGCCTCCGCCCTCGCCTCCAACACCGCAAATTCGGCATCGTCGTGCTCGGTGATGGCCACATTCTTCCAGGGCTTGTCCATCATCATGCCGGTTCTTTCCGAGGTGCCTCTGGAAGTGGAGGTGGAGGCTCGGGTCGGGGTCTGGCAGAGGGCCAGGGCAGTCGAGGCAGACGCAGCGGGGCCAACGAGAGTACGCATCTGCTTCGTCCTTGTCGGGCGGTACACAAGGTAGAGTCTTGCTGCTTCGTGACACGGTGCTGGACGTATGACCCTCCCATCGTTGGCGAACGCGAACACGTGTGGACCGGACATCCACACAGGGTTGAAGAACGTATCAAGGTAAAAGTCCCTCCCGCTCGTTGTTGGCACAAGTTGGGGCTGTGGTTGGGAGAGGTGAGTGGTTCATCCTGCGACGTGATCCTTGATCGGAATCGTAACCTACCTGGACGACTGGCTCAACAGGATGGAAAAGATTGTTGGGACGCGGGCAGACGCGTCGGCGATGCGTGGAGATCGTGGTGGTGATGGTGGTGATAGCAGCCAGCACGGTTGCGGTGATGGTATACGATGGCATGGCGAATCCGATCCGCTCGCGGAGAATGGGTGTGCTGATGAGAATAGGAGACGTTACACGAGTCCAAGAAGAGAACTAGCATCTCCGCGTGATCGATCGCGAATGGTAGCCTCGTGAACGTGATGTGGACGACGAAGGCGAAGCAAAGATCGCAAGATGATGCTTCTACAATGGAAACGAAGAGTACAAATGGCAGAGGGGCCGACAATCAATGCCCACGTCGCAATCCATCGATCCACGGATTCGACGCATGTCGTTTTATACCAACACTCTCCCGAAGTGGCACCCGAACGACAATGAACAAAAGGGGACCGTGGATCGTGTTACCCCAATCCTGCGTCGTTGTCCTATGTGGACCATTTTGCGCGACGTGCCTTTGTGATGCAAGAAGGCTTGGTGGCGCCGACCTCCTTTGTCGCAAGGTCACAAGAAGCCGGCCGTAATGCCATGCTTCTTCTCGGCTGGGGGGGCTAGCCAAGATGATCAGAGTCTCAGCCTTAAGTTTAAGCATCGGCACGTTCATGGATGGGAATTGGAATCATCGAATCTAATCTCCAACACCATAAGACGTCAAAGAATCACGTCACGTCGTGTGAAAACGAGTGAAAAGAAAACGCACCGCATTCTCATTGAAAGGTACTTTGTCTCAATCGAAGAGGATTTAGAGAGCGCGATAAGACGTTGCGTCTCGCTCTTAACCACCTATGCATGACTTCGATGGACCATAATGCCCCACACATTCACTTTCGGACATGTTTGTCCGCAGTGGCACCCATGCAGACCCATGTGTCAAAGCAGGACCAAATGCCAGCTTCGACGCGCAACCATGCATCGACATCCCTTCATACCAAAAAAGGCAACCGCGACGACGGTTGTCTACCTTTTTGCCATCGCCATCGCCATCGCTATCGACACCAGGTACCCTCTTCCAATCTCAAGCACCAACCTTCAGGGGGTCCTGACGCCCACGCCCATTTCTCCTGGCGCTCGGCAACGACGAGGGGCCTAGGCTCCGGGATTGCATGGTCGGTTTATGTGTGAAACGGATGGCGGTGCTTACGCGGGAGGATGGGAAGGGGATGAACGCAATGCGGCAGCACCGCGGGATGATCGTGGTCGAGATGGCTGGGAACGAGCGACGGCGTGGGCGATGCAGAAAGGGGTCAGTACATGAGCGCCACACCGTGTACGCCTGTGAAGCTTTGAAGGACGGGTTCGGTGGGTAGGTGGTGGCAAGTACGCGAGGCATGGTTATATACATGTGATAGCTATCAAGCGCGAGTGCGGTGGGACGTGGAATCACAACGTCCATGTCCAACACGACTCGGCGGGCTATGGAATGGAAGGGGGCCAAACTAACCCTCGTGCTATCGCCGTCGCAGCAGACACGATGGGCAACACCAGTCGAGGCGAGGCAGGGCAAGGCAAGAGGGGATCATGGTTGGCGTCCGGAAGTAAAAAGAAGCGTAGATCAACGTGTGGACGACAACGACCATGCCAAGAACAATCCGCCCTTCGGTAAAGGATGACCTGGGATACCGAGTCGGTGCAAGGAACGCAGGAAGAGGCTCGACCCAGACATGATGGCGTCTTGCACATATAAACGCCCATACCATAAAGCTGCGGTAGGAGACACGAGCCTCTGGTGGGATAGGATGGGGATAGGCCGACCCTCGGTTCATGGGCGTGGTCGATCCATCCGTTCTTGAGTGTATGCTGGACGAGCACAAGGAGGGAGGGAAGCCAAGTTAGACAATGCCCGTGACTCAACATGCGCACTCACCACGACCGCTAGGGTCCCGTCCCTTGTGCATCTGGTCCTCTTCCTCGTGCCGCTGTCGTCGTTGATCATTCAACACCTTCTTGACGTAGAGAAAGCTCGCGCCGCCAAGCAGCGCCAACGCGCCTATTCGGACGAACTTTAACAAGGTTTTCGGCGAATTCCGCAGACAGCATCCACCGGCGTCGGACGGTATTCAGAAAGACAGCACGCCGCGGCACCACTTGTGGATGCATTGCGGGCACCTTGGCTCGTCGTCGGCTCTGTCGATTAGGCTTCGATGCTGGTTTGTTTTTGGATGCAGTACACTTGCACGTAGGTTCGCGATGGCGCTCAACAAGTTGAAATACCGTCCCGAAGGGTGAGGATGCGAATAAACCCTTTCTCAATGGAATGGCCGTCTTCCAGAAATTCCGGAGTGAACGCCCTAGAGCGATATAAATGCGAACAACTCCAAAATTTTACCGCCATGGAAGCTGAAAAAAAAAACGCAAAAAGTCGACTGTTGGCATTCCACACCCGCGACGCCGGAAAGAACCGGCCAGTGATTTGGTAGTACGGATGGCTGGTCCAGCGTGTCGAACACGACTTGTAGTTCTCGTTCTCACTGAGTCATCACACAGGCCTCGTTCACGACGGCTGCCCAGCGGGCGTAGTATTCGACTTGCGTCAGTCTCCACTCCACTGCAGTTCTCTTCTGACGCCGCTGACGTCTGAACCAGACCCTGGTCAGCGATCCATATACAGGATCATCCATCTGACGTCGTATCTTGCGAGTCAACCTGACGTGCGTGCGCGATGATCCCACATCGCCCCAGTTGAACGCTACGTAATGGGTGCCTCGATGCGGAACACTCTCCCCCGTTCGTGTTGATCAAGCAGTGAGTGCATGTCATCTCCCCCATACCCAACGACGAAAACCCACCTACGACGAGGCGAGCAGCCACTGCCAGGACCCATACCACCGCTGGGACCGCTCCTCCGCCACCCAGCCCAGCGTATAGATAAATCTGACGGTATCATTTCCCCCCAGCTCTGACGGGCACTCCTCGAGAAGGAGCAACGTCATGATCACTGGGGTGGTGGTGTTCACTGCCAGGGTTACAAGTCTACCCAGATGTTGCGCAAACGCGCCAGGGTCGCTATTATCCTGCCAGATCCCAACGTGCCTGCTCTCACCGAGCTGTAAAAATGATGTTCCTATCTAGCCGCCTGAAGCTTAACTTGGGTTTTGAACGTTGACGCTGTTGGTTCTTGCGACCTCCATCCTACTACTTCTTAGTCCTAAAAAGTCTTGGAAGTCTTGTTGTATCGTTGTGACGCTGAATGAGGAAGGCACTGAGGCTGTGCCAGCAGTCAACGTGCCGCATGCTTCCCTTGCCCTTGCCCTTACGCCACCACCGCCATGTCTACTCCGCCCACTACATCTGTCGCCGACGAGTTCCCTGAAGCGACAAATACACCGGAATTCGCCCACAGTTCTGAATCATTGGATTATGTTGTCACTCATGTTTTTCTTCCTCCAAACCTTCCTGCCAGGAGCGACTATACCCCAGAGAAGGATCTTTCACTAGCCCGTGCAGTATGTACTGCCGCCCATGCTTATGGCGCACACGTCTGCGGGACTCATGAGGCTCAGTGGCGTCGCATCACGAAGATGATGGACAACCTGCAAGTGTCCGTCAAGTTCAAACACCTGGATAGAGACCATGTCATTTCTCAACTGGGGGGGATGCAAACAGGCGGTATGTTCGCGCGTTCTATATATAATTTGTTCTAAACATCTATAGACATCCTTGCGTTTCTCATCCGACCTCACAATACTGCGATTATCCTCACGAAACGGGAGAACTGCACGTTAGTCGAGTCATTCGAAGCTTCCCCATGTGAGGACGAGGTAGAGAAAACGGCAGGATCTCTGAGGTGTTCGTATCCTGGCTTTGCCGTGGAGATACCAAAGAAAATGCTTGACAACGGAGATTTTCAATTCAAACTCGCCAGCTCTCTCTGCCGCTCTACTATTAGCGTCGACTCAGATCATTCTCCCCCTGCTCATGCTCATGCGCAATACACTACAGCATTGCTTTCAAGCATCTTCCAAGGTGTTAATCGCATTGCTGAGATTCCTCGCATTGTTAAACGAGTTCGTGACGACGTTGACCGATTACCACCCATACGAAGGGTTCTTTGGCGTCGCTCGTCTCTCTGGCTTCTCGTCAGGGTTGCAATCCGAATGTCTCTTGATCGCTCTCCTTTGGGCCTTGCATCCTACAAAGGGTTCCTTTTGTTCTTCAAATGCACCATTGCAAAGGATGCGAACCTCCCCTGTCTTTCCACGAATCTGCTTCATTTCATGACATCTAAAATCTTCCGTGGCGTGCACAAGCTCGAGCCATTCGTCCCCGACTGGCTCTCCCTGATGGCACTAAAGACATGTGCTGGACTCCGAGAGATTCTTGATGCCAGGTGGACGATGCAGAACACCCGCTCGTCCCCGTTTCAGAATCCATCCCAGGATGAGCTCATGAGAGATACACAGCTCTCACTCCATCACAGTCGTGAATACATCTGCAGTGCTCTTGCAAAGTATAGCCATGAACCGGTCGATACAACCTTCCATCCCAACCATCGTCCCCGTGGAACTATTGATGACTTCTTGTCGAATGCGACCTTTTTCGACGAGGCACATGATGCTGAGCCCATGGTTACCCTTTATGACGTCGAGCAATCAGTTGAACACGGCATTGATGACTGGTCCGCCTCCATCACGAATGTGGAGGAGGCATGCACACACCTCGAGATATTGATGGATAAATACATGATGAAGGCATACGAGCAGTATCACACTGCAGAAGCCCAATCCATCTTGTATTTGACCGGCATAGAACTTCTTGTTGCGCTCGACCGACTCGTAGTGAAGGATATTCCTATCCTCGCCGACTATCCTGCAATCCCCGTTGCATTTCTGGACAAACTGTTACTCCGAAAAGCGACAAATCTCCACCGACTTTCTCGCGCATATCAGTACCTATCTGCGCGTCAGTCTAAATCTCGTCCGGGATGGTCAGTATTTCCGGATGCATTCACAGAAGATAGTTTCGCCGTCCGTTACTATGACCAATCGCCACCTCTTCAGCAACTGAAAGCTCGCATTGAAGAAGATGTGATGGCCAACTGTCAAGTTGAAGATGCACAGCACCCGCCTACCGAGCCGAACGTGGAGATTCTGCAATCACCATTGCCTGCGTCGCCAGTGCATGCCAAAGCAGTCGTTTTCGAACTGCAATGCCCGGCATGCATTCGTATCTGGCGATCAGCAGTCGCAAGAGTTTTGTATTATTTCTGTAAGGGCCAGGGCAGGTATTGCGACTTCTCGGAAAAGAAGGAATGCTGCAAGTTACTTTCACGTGTTTCTGCATTGCAACATTACTTTGTCGACCGCGATGGACCACCCCTCGAAGTCCAGGTCCAACTTGCCTATGTTTACTATTCAGCAGATTCGCACTCGCAAGATAGCCCCATTTTACGTTATGCTGCCAAATTCTCAGACACTGAATGGGAGTCCTTCCCTTCATATGGCAATTATCCTTTCGAACTTTCAAGTATTTCTCACAAAATATGGCGGTCAGAAGAATTTCGGCCCACATACAAGGATCGTCCTTTGTCACGGTATATGAATGATACCTCTCACTCACCTAACGACGTCCTGGCTGCTCAAGTGAACTGTCCCACGGATCTCTCCCTTGATGAGTTTATTACATTCGGACACATGCGAAGCGGTGGTTCACTCCAGTGGGCCAACATCCTGCAGGGGCTGCGCAGTAGAACCTTGAATCTGCGTCGTCGCACTTCCCATTTCCTCCTTACCGGGGCAGTCTTTCAAGTCGGACCACTCAATCCAAACACAGGCACATGGATCTGGCATCAAGACCTTCAAGAACCGCTTTTTTGCAACGCCCTTCTAGACGAGCTCGAGAGTTTGCTTATCGATGTCCGGGCTGGTTCGATAGATGGAATGATGATGAATACTATTTCTTTGCTACTAGCTCGGGTACTTGGATCGAGCCCTACTGAAGGCGTCTCCGAGCGAGCCATTGGACTTCTTCTGAGTGTACGTAGGAAGACTTTCAGCTGGGCACAGGAACTATCATACAACCTGGCGATGGCGCCAACAGATGAAGAACGTGGCCGGCTCCTGCTGGATATGGCTTTCACTTGTCGAAGTACGTTTGTCGTCGACTCTACCATTCTCCCCAAGCTCTTCCAATCTACCGAGGATGTGGATGCTGCACTTTCTTGTGCCCTCCTCGTGCCTACACTCCATCGCCAAGGTATTTGTAAACCGAATGTGAAGTACCTTCAACCATCAATAACGTCCACTTTCCAGACCCACATACTCATGACATCCACTTTCCAGACCCACACGCTCGTGATGAATATCGAAAGCTGCTCGTTGAACGAGACAGGCGTCTTGCTCTTGATCTTGAGGAAATTTTACAGGATGTAATCCTCGCCGATCCGTCAAATTATGCCATTGACTTCGCAGTTCGCAAAATATTCCCAAGCCACAAGCCGGACCCAAGCAAATGGGAGCAGTTGCAACATCCAAATACCCGTTGGCTCATATACCGAACCAAAGCGAAGGCGGACCAACCGTCGCAAATGATGCATCTCAACCTGCTCGATAGGGAACTTCGAGTAGATGGTCAACTATCAGGCGTGTTACCACGTGCGATTAGGGATGATCTGCAATGCCATAAAATCTTTGGTGACGTCCGTATATGCTACAACTAAGTTTCTAATAAGTGTTTCTGACTGTCGTTTCCAGCAAGGTTTTTTTCTCACACGGTCCAATCTGCCAGGAATGGATTTCACTACTTTAACCACGTCGAAACACAAGGTACGTATCTGATTCAATGCTATGCGACATGGGCATGACCGCAAATACATGTAGGTGCACTTTTCGTTGCGAGGGGACGATCTAGTTATTCAAGCACAAAGTAAGGAATCAAAAGATATCCTCCAATTGATTCCTTCGAAGAAACTGCGAGAGGACCTTCCACCAGCGCTCGTTGATGGTCATGTCCACTGGTTGAATCTGTCCACAAGGATGGTGGAGATACGTCCTCTCGAAAAGCCTTGGGAGCGATCCCCAGACAATTGGATAATTGATTGTGCATCTGATCAATATCGTGCATGCAAAGGTCCTGAGAAACTTGTAGACATGCGCAGCAAAACCTGGGCAATGGCGTCGAAGTGCCTCGAGTGCCTCAATCCCCCCAGGGGCAAATACTCATTCGAGGATTTCAAATATATCACCATGAGCCAGCCCAACAATCTTCTACTCACCACGTCCCCCCTCGGTCCGTCAATGCGGCGATTGTCTATTGCATTACCCCGTTACAGCCTGTCCTTTTTTGTGAACGAGCGGGGAGAACTCGAATCCAGTGACTTCAAGGGTATGGTGTATGATGAAAATCAATGTGTTGGGACATTGTATGGTTTAGAGCACCTTCTTGTTCTCCGGCACTGGAATACACACCTTCCAGCAGAACTTACCCCTAGACGCGTCCTCATCCCGAATGGCATTCTCCAGATACATGGCAATCACGAGGTTCAGGTTTTCGACCACTATCACTTACCTGGTGAACCACTGTATCACACCTACAATGTGGATACCGAACTGTGTTGCTTGATTGGGAGTGGCACCATGTCCAGCACACATTATCTCATCTCACTTCATTCCCTGACCAGCTGCGACAGGCCAGATCCACTGACAGGCAAAACTGGTGTACGAGCAGCGTATTTTCTCTTGCAATCGGCCGGGTGTCGGTCCATCGTGAACCTTAAAGCTCTCAATGGCGGCGGGATTCAAACTTCACGTTGGTGTCCTCAAATCAGGGCCTTGTACCATGAAATCCAAGAAAGATATTACTGGCCCTACGACAAAAATCCATGCGTTCATATGCTCGCGACGCTAGAGAGAAATGTACAACGAGCTGCATGCCTATTTCCGTGGCATGTCTCTACTCTAACCTCACCCAAAAACCGTGACAACGATAGAAGTGACTATCTAACACGGCGCGTTCCCGCAAAATCAGGACCATCCACTCTTCCAAGCCTGGTCTTGGGTCAACAATATATATCCGGCGAGAAAACAACGGTGCACGTGACGCTCGATCAGTTGCTTTCCAATCGACAAGCCCCAAAATTACCCCCCCGTTGGGCTCGTAACCCTTTGGGTTGTGATGGCCATGGCAAAATGTCTTCAAACGATGTTCCTAAATTGGATCAATTGTTCACATCTCTGAATAAATCCAATACCACCGTATTTCAACGGAAATATCTCACTCACCTGCACGCCAGCGCGCAACGTGTTCGTGTGGATCCTCGGACCACTTGCAGATTGAAGGGGAAGGATCACATCGACGAACTTAAAAACTACTACCTGGAGTGCAAGCACAATTACTCGACTGCTTGGAACGAGCTCAAGAGGACTCTGACCCTAACGACTGATCCCTATCAACAGCTCCTCTATCAATTTGACCATTGGCCATCAATCACCCCAGACGTCCTTTTGCAATGCCTTGCGTCCACTTCGCCGATAAACCTCCCCGAACAGTGGAGGAAATGCTTGGTATCGCTCGCTCTACTCCTCTTGGACCTTCAACGCGCCCGGAGGTTGCTCAGATATGCTTTGGACGACCTCGAAGAAGAATTTTCTAGGGAATTAGAGAACGAGGGATGTGACGGGTGGAGTCCCGAAGAATTCCCAGACTGGCTGTTGATTCAGGTGCGTTCCTACTCTCCAAGTGTTCCTCGTTGCTAATGTTGTCTATCGCCTGTATCAGGTTCAAGGAAACTTTCTCATTCGTCGCGCTCAGACGGATATTGCGATGGAAATGATGTCTCCAAAATCTGGACAAAATACTGTAATGCAAGTCAATATGGGCGAAGGAAAATCGTCAGTGATCATCCCGATGGTTGCTGCCGCTCTCGCCGATGGAACGCAGCTTGTCCGCGTCATTGTCCCAAGAGCATTGACAGTCCAGATGTCGCAGTTGCTGGTTACTCGTCTTGGAGGGCTCGCAAACAGGCCAATTTACTACTTGCCCTTCTCCCGTTGCCCGGAGTACGACCTTAACGGCAAGTTGACTAGCCTTCAAATCGATGACTTGCACAAACTCATGTCCCAATGCATGGCTGAGCGTGGTGTTTTACTTGTACAACCTGAGCACGTTGTTTCGCTGAAGCTGATGAGTGTCGAGAAACAAATATGTGAAGGCAAACCGGTGACCAACTTGTCATTGAGGGTTCTGAATTCACTTTACAAGCACATCGCAACATCTTCATTCCTCAAATCGGTAAGAATTGATATCATGATGATGTTGTCTTTCAATGATTCAATCGTTGAACCCTAGCTACCGGAAGACAGTTTTGTGGGAAACATGTTTCGGTGGTTCAGCCAGTCAATAGATGGTTCATACGAAAGGGACACGGTCGCTTGGGATGGCCACCAAGACCAACACAATAGGGATGCCCACGGTACTTCAGACAGCGCACTCAAGTGGCTTGGCATTCAGAAATGGATGGATTCTCATGTCCGAGATGTTTTGGACGAGAGCGACGAGATCCTTCATCCACGGTTCCAGTTAATTTACACGATCGGCCTCGAACAACATATGGACGGATATCCTGATAGGTGGACAATTACCCAGCAGGTCCTTCGGCTTGTCAGGGAAAACGCCCTTGTATTTTCAAGAAATTGCCCCAGCTCCATAGAATACCGATGCGACACTCCTGGGTCCTTCCCTTATATCCATTGCGTGCGGGATTCTGACGTTGGTCTAAGCTTGGTCCTATTAATTGTGGAAAATGTCATGGCTGGACGACTTCCTGGTTTCAGTTTTGAAGGCATCTCCCAAGAATTGCGAGACGCGATCCATAGTTTCATATCTGACAAGAACGTTCTTGAAGTCCCTGAGACAGTAAAGAGGGTAAAAAAATATGCTGAGCGTTCCAACCAGAGTAGTACGTGGAGTGGACTATTGGTTCTCCGTGGTCTCTTGGCCTGCAAGATCCTCTTGTTTGCTCTTACGGAGCGGAGATGGCGCGTCGACTATGGTCTTGTCTCCGAGTCACAGTCTCAACATCACTACTCTCGCCACTCCGAGGCCCCTATTATCCCAACAAAGCTTGCGGTTCCATACCTGGCGAAAGACATCCCGGCTCCCAAATTACAGTTTGGCCATCCAGACATCACCATCATTCTTACATGCCTTTCTTACTACTATTCTGGTCTCACTGAGGAACAACTCAGATGTTCTTTCGAAATTTTGCTGGACCAGGATGAACCATTTGCTGAATATGCTATTTGGATCAAAGATTATGACAAGTCACTGCCGGACTCTCTTCGGGCCCTCGGCGAGATCAATCTCAGGTCATCGGAGCAATGGGACAAGCACATATACCCACTTTTCGCTCGGAATCAGGGAGCCATAAATTTGTACCTTTCTCGGGTGGTCTTTCCTCAGGAAGCTAAGGAATTTCCTTTGAAACTTTCTGCGTCGAGCTGGGACTTGGCAGAAAAACGGGAAAAGGTCATCACAGGCGAGTCATCGTGTGGTTTGTCAACTTGGTCGCTGAACCAAGTATATATAGGGTTTTCCGGTACAAACGATGCTAGATGGTTGTTACCGATGTCTATTCTTCAACACGACCTTGAACACCAACAGGGAACCAATGCCAAGGTTCTCGGATATCTTCTTCAGCCCGAAAATAACTTCTATATGGCAATCCGCCAAAATGCCAAACGAAAAACCACGCACGAATTCCTCGGCGCTGTGGCCATGCAAGAGCCCGAAATTCACGTTTTGTTGGATGTCGGTGCACAGATACTCGATTTGTCCAATGTTCAAGTGGTTACAGCTTGGCTCGCCATCATCCGCGATGCTCCTGGTGCTGTCTATTTCAATGACAATGATGAACTGATGATACTCAACCGAAACGGCACCTCTATGCCACTCTCATCATCATCTCTTTCTCAGCAGTTGAACCGTTGTATTGTCTACTTGGACCATGCGCATACGAGAGGCACCGACCTCAAACTGCCTATTGGGTCACGAGCAGCCGTCACACTGGGTCCCAAGGTCACGAAAGATCGTCTTGTGCAAGGTTCGTTTAGTCTGTGACTCCATCTGTCGGATTTCTGAGAGCTTGTGGTTTCAGGTTGCATGCGGATGCGCAAGCTCGGTCATGGCCACTCGGTCATGTTTTTCGCGCCACCCGAGGTTGATCTTAGCATCCGTGCCCTGAGTGCAAAACAGGATTCGAACACCACAGTCACTGCCGTCGATGTATTGTGCTGGGCGATACATGAGACTTGGAACGATATTCACCAACGGGCTCCTTACTGGGCACAGCAAGGCATGAATCATAAATCAAGACATGACGCTTGGTCCCGATTCTGTACCAATGAGTTCACTCCAGGGCAGTTGTCGAATGCATGGCTGCAACAGGAACTCAAGTCGCTCGAAGATTTGTATGCACCTTGCGAAACTAAAAGCTGTTTGGCTACTTTGCAAGCGCTAGATCCAGGGGTTCGCCAACGTTGCAAAGATCTTGGGGTTCTGTTACTTCCGAGCGCACAGGTAGAAGAGGAACAAGAGCGGGAGATCGATCGCCAGAAGGAGCGTGAACGGGAGGTAGAGCTTCCTCCAAAGGCGAAGCCAGCAAAACATGTTCTTCACTCAGACATAGTGAACTTCGTGAGAACTGGTGTTATCCCTCCATTGCACCCTGGAAGCACCTTTCATGCCATCTTCACGACGCTCGAAAAGAGCACCGCGGCCACTCGTGAAGCAGATGTCTGGAGCCCATCTATCTTGGCGACCACGGACTTCTGCGACACGATCAAACACGAATCCACTCAAGGGACCATGGATCAGTACCTGCGCCCTGTGCAATGGGTGTTGTCCAGAAAAGAGGATTCTGGTCACGTACTCGTCCTGATTAGCCCATTCGAAGCAGATCGCTTGATGCCAGACATTAGAGCAAGCGAATACGTCCACCTTCATCTGTATGCACCACGCACGTCCCAGTGCATGAAACCGTCCGACGATCTCAAACTTTATTCCATCCCTCCTCTTCCCTCTGATTGGACTCCACCCTGGGCTCTGATTGACCAGCTCAATGTGTTCGCTGGGCAGCTCTATCTCAGAGACTATCGGTCGTATCTCCGACTCTGCCAGTTCCTTGGCATAGCTTTGAAAGAACTGCCCGGCGATGGAGTAGTACGACGGAATCTATTCAACATTCCTGGCAGTTTGGAAGAGAACGAGATCACGTTCTCGGGCTCCCCATTGCCTTCTGTGATGGCGCTTCTTGCTATTCGGAACAGAGGGCGACCCTTCGAACACACTCACATGGGAAAAATTCTCCAAGGACAGATACTGAGAGAGAAAGACTTTGAGGGGCCACGAACAGTCATGTCTAGTCATATCAACGCTACATGGGATGAAGACATGCCAAACGATCTAGTATCGGAAACTGCACCTTCATCACCTATGGATGTGGACTATCCATCAGCGTCGCTTTCTTCCGCCAAACGAAGGTTGGAGACGACAGAGATATCCGACACAGATTCACAGCCACCTCAAAAGCGCCTGCGTTTGGATGGATGATTGATTCAAGCTCGTCAATGGTAAGTTTTCCGATAGATAATTATCAACGGAGACTCGTCACCTCTTATTTAGCCTTGCCATGCCTGTCTTCGCATCATGTCGAAACGTGTCCCCTGGTTTTCTGGTTGATCGACGTATATTTATTTGAGCCTTCTGTATATGATCATGATAACATAGGACTTGGACGGACTCACTGGGCGTAGTTTTCGTCTTCCAGTGGCACACATGAGATATATTGGTCTTACGTTCGGCCCATCACTCGGAGCTTCGAACAGATTACATCAGTAGTTCATGCTGTTTACAGTGAAAGTTCTCTGAGATGGACACGCATCCCAAATCTGCTAACCGAGAGCGACCTCGGGGCCCCGGATTTCTGCGGGATCTGAACATCCCTCAAGCGAGGGAGGATTGAAAACGGTCTAGGCTAGTAGCCTTTGCCAGTTTCCGACGAGCTCACACTGCTGCAACATATCATCGAACGCGATGCCCTCACTGCCGTTGGACCACCGAGGAGTGTCGCGATCATAATGGAGTCATCAAGAGACTGCATCTCCGGCGACAGCTGGCGTTCGCACCGCCTACCATTTGCATATTCCAAGGTAAACTTCGAAACCGTAGTCAATATATACAGACTTTGGGGGGAGTCCCTGACCGGGGGAACTGGTGGCCGGCACCGAGGGTGAGACATGGCAAGGATCAGGTGATCGGATGTCAAGATCTTGATCACCCTGCAGGCTTACTGTTTTTGTAGATATCGGAAACGCTCGATTTCCCCACGTCCTCGTCAACATCCACCACTCCATATGCCCCATGGCAGTCGTACGGCGCTGACCTCGGAACACCAGAACGTATATTTCATCCAAAGGAATACAAGCAAACCCAGAAATACATCC
>JBBPLP010000313.1:0-27846 GCA_038089875.1 Fistulinella prunicolor
TTCGAGGTTCTCGGAAGAGGAAGATGCATCGAGTAGATGTATCTGCTGAAGTTGCTGGTCGATGCTTTCTTGGGTGTATTGTTGACGACGTCGCGGTGGCATTATGAATGCTATGGTCCATATTGGGATTCAGAGCGGGTGGTTGTTTACCAACGCCTTTAGATCCAAACACTCTCCTACAAGTCCTTTCAACTTCATTCCGAAGCCCAGCTCGTACCGTCGGCATCCTAATCTTCTCCACCGTCAGTGATACGATGCACCAGATAAAGCTCCGGGTGGACGCGGTGTGAGATACTGCTTTATTCTCCCATTTGCGATATCTTAGATTCAGATTATTCGATATGGATGGCACCCTGGTCGATTCGACCGCCGGCGTCGTCGGCGCGTGGACTACGTTTGCAAAATCATACCCTGGGCTAGACGTTCAGACGATCTTACATAGTAACTACCCGACCTCTTGGTCCAATCAGACTACCATCCGATCCACTCTCCTGCAGGCTCGCACGGCGTCAGGACCATGGATAATCTTGCAAAGTGGTGCGGCATCACTGATCCGGAACTGCTCAAGGTTTCTCGGCTGCCAACTCTCAATTCATCTCCATCTGATTGTTACTGTTACACCAGGATGAAGCTGCTCGGTTCGAGCGAGCCATCGTTGAGTCTGCAGAGAGTGGCATTAAGATGCTCCCTGGCGTTCGCCCAATCATCGACAATGCAAGTGTCCACTCCTCGTTAGCGCGACCGTCGCTTACTTCGTACAATAGCTATTGCCCGCGAAGAGTAAACCGAATCAACGATGGACAATCTGCACCTCCGCGACTCGACTCTATGCCACTGCTGCCTTGAACGCGGCAGACATAGATGCTCCTGATGACTTTGTATCCGCCGATGATGTTCACAACGGGAAACCACAGTAATACTCCCGTTTCTCACTCGCCGATACGTATGACAACTCTGCCCTTCCCAGCCCAGAACCATACTTAGAGGGGGCCGCTAGATGCGGCGTCAGACCCACAGAGTGTGAGCAACTTCCTGCTGGGGCTAGGTCACAGACGCATTTCATAACAAGGTGTTGTTGTAGAGGATGCGCCCGCTGGTGTTGTAAGCGGCTTGGCCGCAGGGTCAAAGGTAATCGGCCTACTGACTACCCATTCAAGGGAGCAGATGTTAAAGGCTGCGGAGAGTGCACCCGATGGATACTTCTACCTAGTACCGGACTTGTCGAGGTATGTAAACGCCGTCCAAGTCCATAGTTTAAATGTTTTCAATGCTGACGTCGGGCAGTGTTTCAATGCTCCTCGTTGACAATGAACCAGGGGTGGAGATAAACATCACCTTGACTTTAGGATAGAATATCTTGTGCTAAAATACCCATACAAAGTAATCTATAGGTGGAGACTAGGGCAACTGAGGCGAATCGCCTAATACTCGCCTTCCTCTTCAGCGTCTGCCGAGTCCGTGCCCACTTCTTCATAGTCCTTTTCGAGTGCAGCAAGATCCTCCCGAGCCTCTGAAAATTCACCCTATGACGTGTTGTGAATTCTTTGAAGTGCAAAAACAAACAAACGACATACCTCCTCCATTCCTTCACCAACGTACCAGTGGACGAAAGCACGTTTCGAGTACATCAAATCAAACTTGTAATCTGGTATGACGTTAGTGCTGAGGGAAACCAATATTTCAGTTTTAACGACTAACCAAGGCGACTCCATGCAACAGATATGGCAGTAGTGCTGCGTCACAAGGTTAGCCAGTGCATGGCCCTAGACTCCAGGAACTCACTTTGACAACATGCAGAGACTGCGACTCGTCTTCGCAAGGTCGCCGCCAGGGATATGAGCAGGAGGCTCATTGCAAATTCCAAGCTTGAAGCCGGTGGGGCACCAATCAACAAATTGAATGGTCCTTTTTGTCTTGATAGTGGCAATGGCTCCCTGGACATCCTTTGGGACGACATCCCCACGGTATAAGAGCGCACACGCCACTATCGCAGTGAATCAGTACGTGACCATCACGAGAACGTACTTGCCAACATACTATATTTGCCCTCCTTGGGGTCACATTTTACCTAAGGGAGGGGATCAGGGTCAGTTGGGTGATGGTATCAACTCAGCGAACAACACTACCATCTGATGACCGCTTTCAAAGCAAGAGAAGGTCATCTCGTTCACAGAGTTCTGTTCGTGAGTAGCTTTCTCAGCAGAAAGCAACGGCGCATACGTGGCGAGCGGGAAATGGATACGAGGGAAACTAGACAGCTTTCTTAGGAAATAGACAATCGCGACGGGAATTTTATCACTCACGGAACTAAGTTAGTCTGAAATTCGTTTAAGTCGACGTTCAAAGATCCGTCAAACCGCAGAGAAGCGGTAATCGAGGAAACGACTTGTGCAATCAAACGGTTCAGGTTGACGAAGCTGGGTTGTGAGACGCCCAAGTTCTTCTTGCAGATGGAATAGATGGCTTCGTTGTCGACCTATATTAAGGATGCATTAAAATACCAATCGATACTATTTTAGATAACTTACCATGAAAGAGCAATCCGAGTGCTCGAGAGTCGTGTGAGTCGTCAGAACGGAGTTGTACGGCTCGACGACGGAGCTAGAGAGCTGAGGGGCAGGGTATACGCAAAACTCTAGCTTGGACTTTTTTCCGTAGTCGGCCGAAAGCCGTTCTAGCAAAAGTGCACCGAAGCCCGATCCAGTGCCGCCACCGAAAGAATGGAAGACGAAGAAGCCTTGCAGACCAGAGCAGTTGTCTGCAAGACGACGCAGCTTATCCATGACGGGGTCAATGAGCTCCTTTCCTACGGTGTAATGACCACGGGCATCTGCGAAGAGATAGCGATCGGGAAGTGATGGGGTTCGTGCATAGTGATAGATGGGCTTACAATTGTTGGCGGCATCCTCTTTGCCAGTGATCATTGTCTCGGGGTGGAAGAGGGACCTGTAAGGCCCCGTCTTGACCTCATCCACGACGCCGGGTTCGAGATCAATGTAAAGGGAGCGGGGCACATGTTTTCCGGAACCAGTCTCGGAGAAAAAGGTAGAAAACCCTTGATCAGTGTTGCTGGCGGGGTCAGTGATGCGACCGTCAGGCTACAAGGGGGTTAGTGTGTGTTGAAACGGCGGCGGAGAGGACGTACGCTTAGACCGTGTTCCAAGGTGTAGAGCTCCCCTGGATAGTGGAATGGTCAGTTGACAAGGCGACGAACGATGTTGAGGAGGCTCACAGCACGCGTTGCCGATTTGGACGCCAGCTTGACCGACGTGGAGAGAGATGACTTCGCGCATGATGGGGAACTGAACGGCCTGCGTGGATGGAAAAGTCGCGATTTCTAGTAAAAATTTGTCGGGACGGTTCCTGTTTTGGTAATTCCGTTTGTCGGAAGTGGAATAACGCTGACTAGCACAGACGGGCTTTAACTTGTGAGTCATTGGGTCGTCTCCTTGCCGTCTTAGCGTGCTCCAAATAATGGTATTCGTAAAATTCATCCACGGCCGCACAACAAATTATGGGAACGACTAGCTTCGTATAGAGAGAACCAGGAAAAATCATGCCAAAGGTGAACGCACTCTAGTACTCTCCTGCCTCCTCAACGTCAGCAGAGTCTATCCCAACCTCCTCATAATCCTTTTCAAGCGCAGCCAGGTCCTCACGCGCTTCCGAGAACTCGCCCTCCTCCATACCCTCACCAACATACCAGTGAACAAAGGCACGTTTGGAGTAGAGCAGATCGAATTTGTGGTCGAGTCGGCTCCATGCAGTCGAGATAGCGGTCGTGTTTGACAACATGCACATGCTACGCGACACCTTTGCAAGGTCACCGCCAGGGATGTGAGCGGGCGGCTCGTTGCAGATACCGAGCTTGAAGCCAGTGGGACACCAATCCACAAATTGAATGGTCCGGCGGGTCTTGATGATGCTGACAGCCGCATTAACGTCCTTGGGAACGACATCACCGCGGTAAAGTAGTGCACAAGCCACTGATGATCGATTAGGTAAACGATTGACAGGATAGATATCGACGTACTGTATTTGCCTTCACGAGGATCGCACTTGACCATCTGGTTGCCAGTCTCGAAGCACGAAAAAGTCATGTCTGCAACTGAATTTTGTTCATGGTGAGCCTTCTCTGCCGAGATAATGGGAGCAAAGGTGGCCAGGGGGAAATGAATACGAGGGAATCTGTGATACTCTCAGCTCAAGTACATAACAGAGCCGCCACGAGGGACTTACGGCACCAGGTTAGTCTGGAATTCGTTAAGATCAACGTTAAGGGAACCATCGAAACGCAACGAGGCCGTGATTGACGAGACGACCTGTGCGATCAAGCGATTCAAGTTGGTAAAGCTAGGGGACGTGATGTTCAGATTCCGCTTGCAGATATCGTAAATGGCCTCATTGTCGACCTAATTGAATTGGACGTAAGTAAGGGTGCTAAACGAGAGTACGTAACATAATAACCGACCATGAAAGAACAGTCAGAATGCTCGAGGGTCGTGTGGGTCGTCAAGACAGAGTTGTAAGGCTCCACAACGGAGTTTGCCATCGTAGGAGCAGGGTACACGCTGAACTCCAACTTTGACTTTTTGCCATAATCAGTGGAAAGACGTTCCAGAATCAAAGCACCAAAGCCCGATCCAGTACCGCCACCAAAGGAGTGGAACACAAAGAAGCCCTGCAGACCCGCACAGTTGTCGGCGAGCCGACGAACCTTGTCCATGACATTGTCGATCTGCTCCTTGCCAATCGTGTAGTGACCACGAGCGTCTGGATGAGATGGAGTGAGACATGACGTGGAGGAGAGAGACGGGACGTACAATTGCTTGCAGCATCTTCTTTGCCCGTGACGAGGGTCTCGGGGTGGAAGAGACTCCTGTAGGTACCGGTGCGGACCTCGTCAATCACGTTCGGCTCCAAGTCGATATAGAGCGAGCGGGGCACGTGTTTTCCAGATGAGGTCTCGGAGAAGAACGTGCTGAAGCCGCCATCATTAGCAGATGGGGAGCCTTCGACAAGGCGACCATCAGGCTAGACGCGTCTGATCAGCAAAGGAAACGAGAGAAGGGCGGAACAAAGTTACACTCAGACCGTGTTCGACGGTGTAGAGTTCCCCTGAGAGGACATATTAGCACCGATCGAGCATAGATACGTGTGCGACGCGTGTAGAAGAGAAAGACATACAGCAGGCATTTCCAATCTGGACACCGGCCTGGCCAACATGAACAGAGATGACTTCACGCATGATTTGAGAGGTATTGGCTTGGAGGGAAGACGGGTGAGCTGGGGAGACGCGAGAAGACGCGTAGAGCACTTACTGGAGAGAGGCGAGGAAGGGTGGGTGGCCCAGACAGCGATGGGCCGAGGGTTAAAAAGGTCGAGAAACACATGGCGATTATATAATAATTCCCACGGATCGGCTATGTTTATGTCAGAACACTCGAAAGAGAAGCAGTCATGATCACGTTCAGACCACTCGCAGGCGCAGTCGGCGCACGGAGCAATGTCCCCCTCGCCTACCTCCTCCAGGTCGACGACGTACGCGTCCTCCTCGACTGCGGCTCTCCCGACTGGTCACCCGTTCACCACGTGACACCCACCGACGCCTACACCGACGCCCTACGAGAGTGCGCACCTTCACTGCCCTGCTCACCCCTGCTCACCCTTTTCGCAGATGTGCGCCCATCGTCGACCTCGTCCTTCTCTCCCATGGTGATCTCGCGCATGCGGGCCTCTACGCCTACGCCTACGCTCGCTGGGGCCTCAAAGCCCCCGCATACACGACCATTCCCGTACAGGCCATGGCGCGCATCGTCACACTCGAGGATATCGAGGGTATTCGCGACGAACAGGACGTCCCCGAAGAGGATTCGCCCGCCTCCCCCTCTTCAAAGTACATAGCCACCGTGAATCAGGTCCACGAAGCCTACGACGCTGTCAACACGCTCAGATATTCCCAGCCCACACATCTACAGGGTGAGCCTCGAAATGCCAGTTTAGAGTCCCACAATGATGACCAATTTGGCACACAGGTAAATGCCAAGGTATCACTATCACACCCTTTTCTGCTGGACACACGCTTGGGGGCACGATATGGAAGATCCGGTCTCCATCAGCTGGTACAATCGTCTACGCTGTCAACATGAACCACATGAGAGAACGCCATCTTGACGGCACAGTCCTCTTTCGCCCGTCGGCGGGTATTTTCGAGCCCCTCGCTCGACCCGACCTCTTCATAACCGACGCAAGTCGGGCAAATATCATCACAAGCCGAAGAAAAGACCGTGACGCAGCCATGATCGGTGAGTCTCGGTCTTGACCCCTTCCATCCGCCAGAAGCTGACCCTCCATCCCTCAGATGCCATTGGTGCTACCTTGTCATCCAGGTGCTCTCTTCTCCTGCCCTGTGATGCCGGTCCTCGGTTACTTGAGCTGCTTGTGTTGCTCGATCAGCACTGGAAATATGCCGACTTCCGCTACCCTATCTGCCTTTTGTCTCGCAACGGACGCGAAATGTTGACATTTGTCCGAAGTATGATGGAATGGGTAGGTGGCACTGTTAGCAAGGAAGATGTCGGTGTCGATGGCTCCGGTAAAACTGGATCCAAACGACGACGAGCGGATGACGAAGCAGAAGACGAGGCATTAGGCGCTTTCGCGCTACGGTTCAAGTGCGCGCATAATTATGTTCCTTGTATTCCACTAAACCTCCGTTAGGCACCTTGAGTTTTTCCTGAATCCACAGGCACTCGTACAGAAATATTCGTCAAAAGAACCAAAACTCATTCTTGCTGTTCCTGCTTCTCTCTCTCACGGACCCTCCAGGTCGTTATTTGCCGACTTTGCCGCGGTTCCCGACAATGTCATACTCCTCACGAGCAGAGGAGAGGAAGGGTCGCTCGCTCGCATGTTGTTTGATAGATGGAACAGTTCCCAAAGAGGTGACGATACCTGGGACAAGGGCAAGATAGGAAGCAACGTCATGATGGATGGATCTCTTCACCTGAGGGTACCTTTATTCATTCTCGGCCGGACGTCTAACACTCAAGCTCCTTCAGATGAATTCAAAAGTTCCTCTTCAAGGTGCTGAATTGGAATCATACCTCGCCAAAGAACGTGCAAACAAAGAAAAGGAAGCTGCGCAACAGGCCGCCATCGTCCGCAATCAACGCATGCTAGAAGCAGACGAAGATGAATCCGACGAGGAATCCGACTCTGACGAAGAGGACGAAGTCGAGCGTGCGCTGAATGAGGATCATGCGGATCCAACCGACGGCGATTCTACGATACCAGTTTCCTCGCGCAGACGGAAATCGGAGAAGATCGAGGATAATGCAGATTGGGGACTTGACATGGACGACGGACTAACCAAAACGCTGTTATCGTTCGATATCTATCTCAAGGGCAATGTTTCCAAAGCCACATCTTTTTTCAAAAGCACGGGGAGTCATGCACAACGATTTCGCATGTTCCCTTATGTCGAAAAGAAACGGAAAGTTGACGAATACGGTGAAACCGTCGATGTCGGGATGTGGTTACGTCGGGGTAAGGTCTTTGAACAAGAGGCAGAATCAGATGAAACCAAGGAAGCGAAACGGAAACAGGCGGAAGAGGAGGTAATGGTCCCTTTCTAGCTGCTGATATGAATGACTGACATATTTTGCAGACTGCGGTACAAGAACCTCCTTCAAAGTTTGTATCATCTGAGATCGAAATCCAATTGGCCTGCCGTCTCCTTTTTATTGATATGGAAGGTCTTAATGATGGTCGTGCCGTCAAGACTATAGTACCTCAAGTAAATCCTCGCAAAATGGTGCGTAAAATATATCAGCGAGAGGGATTGGGCTGAACACCATCTGTAGATTTTGGTCCACGCCTCCATGGATGCGGCGAGAACACTCATTGAAAGCTGCGGGCAGATCCGCGCGATGACCAAAGATATCTATGCCCCCGAAACAAGCGAGAGTGTACAAATTGGCCAACAGACCAACAGCTTCTCGATATCATTAAGCGATGAGTTATTGAGCACACTCAAGATGTCGTGGGTGCGTAACGTGCCCTATTACTCTGGGACGATGTCTATACTCATCAGCTGCCATTACTAGTTTGAGGACAATGAGGTCGGTTACGTGACTGGGCGCGTGGTGAACCACTTTAGCTCCACTATACCGATACTTGAGCCGTCGGGAATTTCAGTACCCGCTGATGCACATGTCAGGCCAGACGTCCCTCGTAATCGGGTACTTGGATCGAGGGTAGCACAACCGCTCCCGCGCTCGACAATGATTGGGGAGCTCAAACTAACAGCTCTCAAGGCCAGACTCGCATCCATCGGAATACCAGCGGAACTAATCGGTGAAGGTGTTCTCGTCTGCGGAACTGGGGCAAGACGAGACCAGCCGACAGACAACATTGAGGAGACTGTCGCAGTTCGCAAGGTAGGACGAGGAAAGGTTGAACTCGAGGGTAACGTGTCGAATGTTTATTATACTGTACGGAAAGAGATCTACGGGCTGCACGCACTTGTAGCAGCCTAGCATCATGTAATGATACCCTACTAATAAGCGAGTTCGACCAAAATCACCATCACGCTCCTTTTCCTGCGTCCTCTTTCAAACTGACTATCCTGTTGAGCACCAGTACATCGCCTTGATTCATGCCATAGGGACTTGATGGGTTGTCGAGGATCGACAAACGGGAATCCGAGTCCACTGCAAAGTACGCAACACGTAGGCCCTGGAAGCGAATGCACTCCTTGCCAACCAGCTGTTCGGGGGTGACCACGGGAGTCCCAGGATCCAAGAACTGCTGAGCTCCGTCGGCCTTTGACTTCTCTGCACGAGCCTTGGCCTCTGTGAGTGCATTCTTCAAGGACTTTCTTGCCAATGGCCATAAACCAACTTCAACCATGGCCCCTCTCACGACCTCCATGCTATGCGGGTTGATATCTGCTGTGAAATCGGGTACCGCAGCTAACGGATTGTCGCTCTTGAACAGCGGGTAGAAAATCCGCGTTTCGTCCACGCGAACAGGACTTCCGGACGGCGCATGTTCTGCGACCCACTGAATATATGACTTTGGTTTGACGTTTCCATTGTCTTCGAGTCTACAGACAAGCTCTGTAACCTTGCCGGTGGTAGGATTTGTCTTGTACGATGTGCATGTGATAGGATGCGGCGCTTGGAAAAGACCAACAGTCTTGCCTGGGGCAAGCCGGAAGTAATCTTTGGAGTCCTCCAGCCTGAAATCATCGGCATCGATGTAGATGGTGCGTGTGAATGGAATAGTGGAGGTACCAAGCTCAGGCACTTTGGGATGAAGCGGTTTCTCTACCATGAGGACATAATCTTCGGGGAGGTTCTCGATCGTGACTTTGAGGGGATGCAGGACCATGAGTAGTCGCGGTGCTGTCCCCTCCAGATATTGCCTGATGGCTTGATCAAATCGGCCGATCTGGATGTTCGACTCCGCTGTGGACACGCCGAGACCGCTCACGAACGACAACATCGCTTCCGGCGGAACGCCCCTACGGCGAAGCGCGATGACGGTGTGAAGCCTGGGGTCGTCCCACCCGGTAACATATCCCTGGTTGACAAGCTGGAGGATCTTACGTTTCGAATTTATCGTTCCTGTTATGTTCAATCTCCCAAATTCAGATTGCCTCGGCTTGTAGACTTCGAGCGCGTCGCAGAGCCATTCGTATGACTGGCGAGAAGTCACGAATTCCGTGGTGCAGAGTGAATGTCTACACGCTATTTTCGGTCACCCTCGATAACAAAGGATAAGATGAACGTACGATATGTTCTCGAAGCTGTCGACGAGACAGTGTGTATAATCATATGTAGGGTATATTTTCCATTTGTCGTGTGTACGATGATGCGATGCGTCGAGAACCCGATAAGCCGTCAGGTCCCACATCTTGGGATTGGGATCGGTCAAATCCTGCTTCATACGCAAAAATGCTTCTTTGGGGCGATAGAGACCATCCTTCATCTTCTGGAACTCTGCAAGAGATTCTTCGATCGGCCGATCCCTATGAATACATGCTCGGGGAGCAGCGACCTTTTCGCCCCTGTCGGCTTTCATCTGTTCCTCTAAGAACGCTACCTGAGTAGGCATCGGAAACTAGACAGTGTCCACTCACGAGAACAATGACACACATACGCCTTGTCTCGTTTAATCAGTTCAATGGCGAGCTCATACAGTTGATCGAAATAGTCGCTCGAGTAGGTGATCTTCCATGGTTCATAGCCAAGCCATCGAACAACTTCGATGATGCTCGTAAAATATCTTGCTTCTTCTTTCTCCGGATTGGTGTCGTCGAAGCGAAGGTACGTTCTCCCGCCGTGATGCGCAGCATAGCCAAAATCCACAAAAATAGCTTTACAGTGGCCAACGTGCAGATACCCATTCGGCTCTGGGGGAAACCGTGTATAAACTCTGCCACCGGTTACGGCCAAGTGTCCATCGCGAAGATCGGGTTTAATTTGCGGATTTTCACCTGGTTTGTGGAGCGCGCCGAGGAAACCTTCCTCAAACACCACCTTCCTAGATTTGGCCCTTTGCACAGCGTCGGAGATCTGTATCGCAGTGTTGTCCGACGCTTCCCTAGTAGTCGACACCTCCGCTCCTTTCTTCGACTCCTGATGACGATCATAAGGTTAAGACACGGCACCGAACGTAATCAGTGTTGCTCACCTTTGTCTTTGGCTTCGCAACTTCCTTGGCGCCAAAGGTCTGCGTAAAGACACGCTCGACGGCGTTTTTTATGTCAAGCGGATTCGCCCATCGCAGGGAGGGGATGTTCTTCACTCCACCGATAACGACGCCGAGACTGGTCCACCCGTCCACAGAGTTGGACTGGATGTGGTCGCGGATGAGAGCGTCTAGCTGATCAGGCGTAATACTGAACCCTGATCTTACCCTCGTCAAACGTCCTACAAGACCAACGAAAGGCCGTAGGCTTACCAACGCCACATACCTCGCCGAACTCGGCCTCATTCACCGGCATCGAATGAGCCTCGATAAATTTGGTGGCAACTATGATTGCAATCGTCCATCGATCGCTGGAGAATGCGCGTAATAGGTAGACGACGGACCGTTTACTTGATCTACCGACTTTAACCTATCTTCACGGATGGCTTTAATGATGTAACCTTGCTTGGCATCGTCGACATTCGGGGCTTTAGTAAGCTGGACAGCGAGTGCTGCGATGAGCACCGCTCGCCTCTCCCCGAGAGGATCCGACTGAGAGGCAAGGTCGTGCGAGTGGATGAGGCTCGTCAGGATCGTGGCGCTCTTCGCGCTCTTAGCTGCCTCAGCAGCCTTGGATTTGGATAAACCTATAGATTGGAAGAGAGAAATAGAGCCATCGGGTGTGTCTGCCTGTGCGGGCATGGTGAGGAATCGTTGCAGATAGAGAGAAATAGAGCAAAGGCTCAAACTTTCGAGTTGCGCAACTTGTGTGATATAGGTAGTGATTTGTCTGACATCGAGTCATATGCGATCATCTATCTGGGCCAACATCTATTACACATGGTAGATAACGTCACACAAATTTCCTACCAACTCTCGCTTGGGTCGACCGTCGGGCCGCTGACCAATCACTTTAGTCTCCATCTTCCTCGCCTCGGACGAATCCACAGTGGTCCTGCCATCTAAAAATGCTAAAGAGAGATGCAATATTTTGTCTAAGATCAATCGCGCTGCCTTGCTAGCCACAAACGGCAAGACCGGGAAGTCCGAGAAAGAAATGTGCTCAGATCGAACTTTCAGGAGTTAGACCCGCAACCGTCGTTGGACGAGAATGAAACGCACCAATCGTCAGTAGTTCCCACTGACCATCTGTCCAAGATTTTCCAACTTCCATCAAGCGTTCAAAGTGATCTTTCCAGAGGGTGAACTTTTCCGAATTTATGACTAATATCCTCGGGAGAGGCTCCTTTTCGAATCTTTGGTGAGGTATAGGACCTGGAGAAGGCAACGGTTCGAGCCAGGGATCGAGTATCAGGGCTTTCTGAACGGGCATCGGCGACTCATTCTCCGGTGGTGCATTAGAGAGTATCGAGAGCTGGCCCACTCGGTCAACTTTCTACTTCGGTGGAATGATCTTGACACTTACAACAGTGGCGCCTCCGAATGAGTGTCCAGCGAGTACAATATTCTCTTCGCATTCAACAGGCTTCTCCGACTGGACTGCGGACCACCTTGACCAATCGACAGGAGTATCTCCTACGGTTTGCAAAGAAGATTGAGAATCATCGTGGCCATCGCGAACTAAATTCCGAATTGCTCGGAGCACATGGTATATCTCCCTTCTTCTAAAGTCGAGCTGTTCGCTTCGAAAATATAACATGCTACATTCTTCGGCAGGGTGGTCAGGTGGCCAGCTTAAGATCGGACATGGACATGGTCAGGCACATTGCTGACGTCGGAACATTTCGGGCTTACACTAGGCTAGCCTCCTTGATGTACGGTATTGGATCGGAGGATGAAGGCGTGGCAGCATGTCCCGAGCCATCTCTGTGTTCCATGGCAAGCACGACACGCCCGGAAGACGCGATCCGTGTGCAGAATTGGCTGCATCAGAGTGAACAACGAGGACTTTGGCACGAAGGGTGGGTTTACCTGTATGCGGTTCTACTACCTCCCAAACCATGCGAGAAAATGACAAGCGGCCAGGGTGAAGACCTGGAAGATTCAACTTGAGTGGTAGCATGAGGATTAAGGAGTGGCGCCGCAGGATAAACGGGTATCTACAACATGGTCACACGTGCAAGTAAGAGGTACGGCAGATAATAACGGACCTTGAACAGGGCGCCAAAGAGATACACGAGCGGCCACAACAACAATAATGAAAAGCCTGATACAACACTGAGTGATTAGTAAGGCCGACACGGTAGTCTCGACTCAACGATTACCGGTGTAGTTATTATAGCCCTCCAACGAGGCACTCAACGGGCTAGATAACTTTGTCACTCGGTAACCGGGCGAACCAGGAATATCCGACGAACCGAAGCAACCAGTGAACGCCTCCGGGAGTGCTTTTCGGCGGGACGTCCGCGGGGTAGTAAGCGGTGAAGGCGACTTCCTCGAGGACGAGAACAGGCTTCAGCTCAGAAGACGCTCCTAGGCGGATCTTGGCGCTGCCAACGGGACGCCGCGGAACGGTCAGTTTGAAGGTTGTCGCTCCGACGGGAAATCGACCGCCAGGATTGGACAGGAACATTAACTTCGAAACAGGGCGCCCCGTGGTTGTGCGTCTAGTTGAGGCTGGCTCGTTCTTTCCGATGCGACCCGTCTACTGACGGACTGTTCGATGTCCAGGCTATGATGGAAAACATGAGACAGGGTACTAACCGGAACGAGATGGTTACCGGAAGGCCGGTGTGACGTAGTCGAAACGGAATCAAAACTTCACTGGCTAAAAGTCTCTGTGAAATCGACTGGGGGCACTGGAATAAGGTCCGCATTATATACTTGCAGACTCCTAGCTGAGTAAAATGCGGTTTGTCAAATCCGTAGAGCCCTACAACTGAGATCTATGCATAACAACCGCCAGGGGATATCATAATACGCGAATGATGACACTAGACAAGTTGATGCACGCTATCGACACCCTCAGTGATCAAGGCAATTCCAGCATCCCATAGATTACAACGTCACTCGTTCATAGATGCACATAGGAGAAACACAGGGTAGTACTACATGTCGTCAAGCTCCTCAAGAAATCAGAATCCACTAAGCATCACGGTCGGTAGGTGCGGAGGACCCTCCTGTACGGGCATCTTCATAAATATCGATCAACGGCGCATTGTCAGTGGAGAATGGGTTCCTGCGACCGATGTCCGCGCCGCTAGTGCTGGAGCTGGGCCCTGCTGGCGCGTTACGCCAGGCCGCATAAATCGGGCCTTGCAACGGATCCGGGCCTATAGATGGCAGAGAACCGGGCATCATCTGTGGGTATGCAGAGGGTGGAGCATGGAGAACACATTCTTGAGAGAAGGGTCTACCAGATAATGTCGTATTTCTGGGTGTATAAACCTTCCCATATCCCCGAGACCTCGCAGGGTTGTCAGAACGCTTGTGGACGGCCTGAGCCACTGGCGACGAAAAAGAGTCGTCCGAAATATCTAATTCGGTGGGAGAAACATTCAATGGCGAAGGAAGTTGCTTCGGGCCACAAGTCCTTTGAACTAATTTGTCCTCTTGAGAAGTGGTCGATTGTTGGGTCACGGTCGAGACACATTCACCCAACACTTTCCCTGGTACAGGCTTTGGAATGGGTGGGTATGGAACGTAACGGATAGGGTTCTGCTTTCCAAGCTCCTTGCGAAGGGTTGTGATCTGGTCTTTCAGCATGACTGGGAAGGTTACCCGCTCGTCGTCATCCACATTGGTGATTCGCACAAGAGTCGACACGCTAAGCAGATGTCAGCACGGTTGACGTGAACCCAAGCTTAACTCACAATGCTTCTTTCAGATATGCAAAACTGAATCCTTGCGTCAAGTCTGCCACTTCTTCAACGAGAGAATCCGGGAAAGATATCTCGTCGTTGTCCTTGAGCTTCTCTTGCCAATACTTAACATATAATGCGCGCTCCTGGCGGTCGGGATCGTCGAACAGGCTGTCATACGAGTCAGTACGAGTAACCGCTATACGTCTATCAACTCACTATTTACGATCGAACCTACTGGGGCGGTTGGATAAGCCGGCATCGAGTCGATCGAAATGGTTTGTGGAAGCGATGACAAGCAAGCCATCGTTCCCTTCGAGTCCATCGAGTTGGTTGAGGAAAAATGATCGGTTTTTATCATTGATCAAACTGTCGAGGTCCTCCAATATCAACTACAGAGCGATTAGGCTTGTTTAAAGGGCATCTATTTTGTTCGGTACACACCACGCAAGGGGCCAACTGACGTGTCTTGAGGAAAACACTCTGCATAGATGCTTCCTCGCCTTGGAAACCTTATACATACTGTGAGCCCCCTGCAACACTTAGCCAGTTTCTTTTTTTCGCTCACCCTGGAAAGATTTGACGTAGAGCGGAGTGAATCCACGTTCGGTACAGGTCTTCATAATCACTTTGATACTTATCGTCTTGCCATTCCCTAAGGACATCCCGTCAGCGCACATGCGAATGGCTTGATTAAGAAGCTTACCTGGGGGGCCATACATGATCAAGCCACGCTAGAATGGATTATGAGTTTCGTCATGACACCAAGATGTAATAAATGTCCACCTTCCACGGAATGGCCAACTTCTTGTACGTCGTCTCCGATTTGAAAAACCCATAGATATCTTTCTGCAGGGCCTTTTTACTTTCTTCCTTCATGACGACATCATCCCAAGACGAGTCTTTGATCTCGAACCAGAGTGAATTGTTCTTGGACCAGCGGCCCTGGTTGAAGACCCAGATTTCATTGTGGGTCTGTTCTGCATACAAGCAAGTAGCGAGCACGAGGTCACGCGCTGGCTGCTCAGGACCATCGTGAAGGATGAAACGGACGGTTTTGATGAAGTTCCCGTTCTGGAACTAGACCACGTATCAGCATGTCAAACGTCAAAGGGTCTGTGGACATGCTTCGTTCCTACATTTACAACGTGCATGATGAACTCGTTCTTCTGCTCAACGGGTGTGAGAGGTGTCCGACAAAATAAATAGCAAAGCTTACATTCCAAGTAAGTCTATACGAGCCAACGATGACATTGTCTGTGAGCGATCCAGCTATCTTTCCCCCGACACGTCTGGCTATTGGAGTAAACATGACGTTTGTAATCTGTTCTGCACCTGGTTCATCTGGGTCTACGGGTTGAATCGTGACATCGGGATGCTCGAAGAGGCTCCCGAGTCTGTGGTCCTCGGAGATGACGAGCGAGTACCCTGGGTACAGTTTCCGCAGGGCGTCTGCCCTGCGAGGGATGAGGATCGATGTCGTCGATCAAGGGCAGTTGATGACTTACCCGATCAGTTCTGGGTTGGCATGCCTTGCAGAGGCTAGGGTAGCCAAGGTGAGGTAAGAGGGAGACGGTTTGAACTTGGGCATACGTACATTGGTCTATCCATTTCTCATAAAAGGTGGTTGGTTCATGACGATGACCGGGACTCGGTCTCACGTCAACGTATTCGATGTCTTGCTGAAGTCCTCCTGTCATGGTTGAGCTGGAGGTGGGTCAAAGGCGACAGTCTGGGTTATAAACGCCGTAACGCCACAGCAAGGTCTGGTTTGCTGCGGGACATGTCTCAGGGGTTAATTTACCAAATCTGAGTCGGGATTGAAATGCCGACCGATGCCAGAAATATCTCTCGCCTCTTTTTTAGTGACTACTATCAAAAAGTTTCTGATTGCTCGTCTCCATCTGGGATGTCGACTCAGCCTCTCCTCCAGCGTACTGCTTCCAAGCGCATCGCCCTTCCTGTTAGGGTTGAACCCAAGGTTTCGTTCGCCAACGAGAGAACGTTTTTGTCATGGCTCCACTTCACCGTCGTCCTCGGTGGCTTGGCTGTCGGTCTGCTCAACTTTGGAGACCAGGTAAGCACTTTCCGTCTGTCTTAGTGATGTCCCACCGATCCATTTCTCGTTCGCAGGTGGGAAGGATTAGTGCTGCGATGTTTTCGACCGTGGGTACGTCGCTCATCACATGGGTAGAAGCGCGCGTTTGACACAAGTAGCTATGGCCGTGATGGTGTATGCACTGTATACTTACCACTGGCGGGCCGCGTCCATCCGTCGCGGTGGTCGTGGGCCATATGACGATCGCGTCGGCCCGGTAAGCATCACTATCGCTCGGTTACGATGAGCACTGATCGGATCTCGATAGACCGTCATGTGCGTTGCGCTGCTCAGTAAGTTCCATGTCTCGCCTTCCATTTCCTCTGGATAAACATATCCTTTTTTTTCCAGTCGCCATCATCGCCAACTTTTTCCTACGGTTTTCGCACGATTGAAGGGGAATACGCTTAATGTTATTTTTTATTCAATCAATGTAAAGAGCTGTCTGGACGTGCGTGTACCGTAGGATATGCCTAGGACATCAAGGAAACTATCCCCTCTTTTGCCTCTTTGTTCCTGTGCGTGTGGGTAACGATGCAGAGGTGTCAATCGAGGAAACCGACACGGAGCGACGCAACTGCTCGAAACGTCAGTACAGGTACCTGTCGACCAGGAAATCAGCTCACCTGCTTCCTGCCTCTGCCGCTTCTTGTGCTAACGATGCTTTGGGCTCTTCCATCCGCATCCGCATCCTTGTCTTCCTTGACGTCATCGATATCCATAGGCGTTGATTCCTTGCCATCTCTATCGGCACTCTCGCTCTCTCTGATCCCTAGCCTTGCTTTGAGTACTCGGATATCCTGCTCCACCCTATCCACGACTTTTTTGGTCTCAATCAAAGCAGTTGTAGTGTCTAGTAGTGATTCCAGGCGAGCACAGTTATCCCTCGTTGGCATTACCAAACGCGCGTGTGTAATGCCTAGCTCAGCAAGTGCCTGTGTGACCTTTGGTGCAATGGTTGCCTTTGGAATGGGGAGTTTGAAACTACGGAGGTGGACGGGAACGTGAGTGACTTTTGTTGTGGTGGTTGAGCCTATGGGGGGATCAACTCGGACGATGCAATGTTGCGCATCTGTGGTCGGATGAGATGGGGAGATTGACTGAGCGCCTCGATCTTACCGTAGACAGCAGACTTGGCGGAAGGTGCCTTTCTGGTCATGGGTGGGCCAAGCTGAATGATATTGGATGGCGTTGAGGGAATGTCGGTGTCTATGCCGGTGCCTTTCTTCTTCTTCTTGACGCCTTCGATGGAGAGGGTGGAAGGGCCGTCTTCCTCGACGAGAATGTCGGGGAGACCGGAATCGACTCCAAGCAATGTACGAAGGAGGTCGTCGCGTTCTTTTTTGAATTTACGCTCGTTTTGTTCGAGTCGCTTGAGTTCTACGAAGAGAGCTTCTTCCTCTGCGATTTCTTCGGGTGTTCGGTCTTCGAGGCTAGCAATATAATTTTTGCGCATTTTTTCTCGGTCTGAATTTGAGTGGGGTGAGTTGAGTCATCGAGGTGATGTGTAGGTGATGATGGGGGTACCTTTGTCGAATTGGTAGCTGTTGAGGAGCTGGGATTTGCTCGATTCGTCTCCGGGCCATGGTTGACTTCGGATGAGCTTGCGACATGCGCTGTAGTAGCGGTCTTTGAGGTCCTGTTTCGGGATGTCAAGGTGTGTTTGGATGGTGAATGCGGACAAGGTACCTCGATCGCACGGACGGGACCATCGGGATAATCGTAGCGGTCGTGTATGACATACCAACGGAGATCGTATTCATGCACGAGCCTGAACAGATAGTCTGTTTCCTCCTTTGACCATTCGCTGTCTATGAACGGTTATAGATAGGGGGAGGGGGAGTGCGGGTGGACGAACCCTGCAAGAGAGAATCGTACTCGTCTTGGGAGTAGTTGTATTGGTTGGTGTGCACGTTGTACTTGGCGAATAGATACTCTGGGGGAGGATGAGAAGGAAGTGAAGGCAGGGGGAGGAGACGTACGGCTGTCGGGGTCGGTTAGCTTGACCCAGTGGGAGAGTTGCAAGGCATCTGAGCGGGCGCTGTTTTTGAACGGTCTGTGTTCCCTGTGGGGATGGTTGGAGGGCACGGGGGGAGGAATGAAGGTGCGTACCACTTGACGGTGCCGCCGCCGCCCAAGTTGGGTTTCTGTTTGAGTCTGGGTTTTGCGAGGTGAGCTGCGAGGGATGGTGCAGATGGTCCGATGAGGGAGTAGAGTTCGCGTGAGATGCCGTCCGGTTTCTTTGCGGAGGTGTGAGTCCTGCGTGGTAGTGAAGGGGTCGTGTTGGGGAGGGACAGCGCACTTCGCACGTCGGACGCAGAGACAGCCATCGAGAGAGAGGGGAGTGCTTAGTCATCATCCCTCCCTCTCTCTCTTCTCTCATGCAACTTTCCTTCCCCACCGCACGTCGTCCTACTCGCTGGACACACCACGACCAACACCGTCGCGCACTCTCAGACACCCTCTCTTCCCTCTTGCCCTCCCTCTCTCTCTCCGCCCCGCCCCCCTCCTCGTCCCCCTCCCCCCCCCCCCCCCCCCCCCCCCCCCCCTCCCCCCCCCCCCCCCCCCCCCCCCCCCCCCCCCCCCCCTCCTCCTCCCCCTCCTCCGCCTCCGCCTTCTCCTCCGCCTCTCCGGCTACCTCTCTCTCCCCGTCCTCGTCGTACGTCTTTCACCCCCCTCCCTTCACCAACTCACACCCCCCTACAGCGCCCCCTCTTCTTCGGAAACCTCTTCCTCGGCTGCAACATCCACTTCGGCCACCGATGCGATCACACAGCCGTCGTCGTCTTCCACACCCCTCCCGTCAGTCACTGGCGCCGGCACGTCATCCACCGACGCCGCTTCGTCTCTCGTCTTTTACACTGTAGCAACCGCGACCCCTTCTTCGACTGCGACCCACACCTCTTCCTCTGGGTGTGTGACGTCGCTTCCCGCTATTTCCAAAATTTGACACCCCTCTTAGCTTCTTTTCCAACACCGCTGCTGTCGCCGGCACATTCACCGTCGTCGGTCTTGCCAGCATCGCTGCCGTGATCGCAGTCGCGTTGTTCATAGTAAGACGTCGTCATTCCCAATCTTTTGAGGACGACACGGAATACCTCGACAAGACCCCCGATCTCTCCGCCGATCCGTCCGCAACACAAGTCACATCCTTCGATCACGGGTCCCCCTCCGACAATGGTCATTATGGATCCCCGATGGTCCTCTCCACCCCTCCTGCTGCCTACTACCCGGACCACGCGTATGCTCTCCACCCTCAAGCCTTCCAGGCCGAAGGCTACCCCCCACCAGGCTTGAATAGATACCCTTCCAACCACACACAGGACTATGCTGCCCAGCACATGTATCCCCCAGACGATTATAACATCGCATACCCCGCTGCGGCCCCTCGCTTCGGATCTAACATGCCCAATCCCCACGGGTTCACCGATGTAGAGCTCGACTCCGCTGCAGCACCTCCACCTCAGACCGACCTTCCCAATGCGTTACGCCCATCCGTCAGGCCAACGTCAACCACGCCAACACAGTGGGCAAACACCCGTTTTTCCGTCGATTCTTTCTACACCGGAATAGCAACGGATACACCGCCTGGGCAAGCCTTTTGAGCTCTTTTGAATCTGCACCATCTTGGCCGTTTCTTCACTTGTTTTATGAATATTTAACTCAGTCATATACACATATTTAAGGCATGGGATACCTGGTAAATACCCACTCTGTTTTCATCGATTTACTCGAGATGTAGATTGATATACGAGATTCCTGCGGCATAGTTCGGTGTTGTACTCTCTATTACAATGACAATACTCAGTTTTGTCGAACCTTCGTAACCTCGCTTGATTGCAAATCTCATCGTTTTCGCCTCGATATCCCCGAGCCGTAAAGACAAGTACAACGATGTTCTACCGCTGCTTACCCTCCACGTCCTGCCCCCGCCTGCTCGGCACGCTCATTCGCCGCTCCTTTTCAACGAACAGCACCGCCGAGGCATTCCTTCAGCCAGTGCCATCCAACCCCTCTCTCGCCTGCCTGTTCCTCAACAGACCTCAAAGCAAGAATGCCATCTCTATGCGGATGCTGCAGGCAAGTGCGCGAAAGTCACGTCCTAGACACCACCCTCACCGTCGTTCCCAGGAACTCCACGACTGCTTGGACAGCGTCAAGTTTGACAAAAGGTGTGCAGCTATGCTCATCGTGCGAACGGAACTCACACCCCCACTCGTAGCGTTCGCGCGCTCATCGTGCGGTCCACGAACACCGGCTCGTTCTGTGCGGGCGCCGACCTCATCGAACGACGCACCATGACGTCTACTCAGACCAACAAGTTCCTCGTCGACCTCCGTTCCGCCTTGTCCGAGCTCGAGTCCCTGCCTATGCCGACGATCGCTGCCATAGACGGACCCGCACTGGGCGGCGGCCTCGAGCTCAGCTTTGCGTGCGACTTGCGCGTGGCGGGTGCGCCCCTTCCTCTTGCTGAAGCGCGTGCTGTAACGCTAAGCCGTCGTAGGCCACGACGTGACCAAGATCGGCCTCCCTGAAGTAGGTCTTGGGATCATCCCTGGCGCGGGAGGTACGCAACGGGCCGTCCGGCTGTTGGGCTTGTCCAAAGCCAAAGACTTGGTGTTCACTGCGCGCATGCTCACTGCTGTCGAGGCTCTCGAATGGGGTGAGGACGCACCTTTCCGCACGGTCTCTTCGTCGACTAACGTTGGCCAGGTGTGGTGGATTATGTTTCGCCTCCCTCGTCTTCTGCGTATGATCGTGCGTTGCAACTCGCGCAGGATATTGCCAAGAACGGTGGGTTTTCTGGAGACGTTTGCGTGCATGTGGTGCTCATTGATCATCTTTGTAGCACCGCTTGCACTTCGTGCAGCGAAACAAGCTCTTTCGCGTGCATCGGATCTCTCCCTGGAATCTGGTAAGAGCCATCTTCTCTTATGACCGCTCAGCTATTCACGCGCTCGCCAGGTCTGGACTTTGAGAGAGCGTCGTATGACCCCCTCCTGACTACCAAAGACCGTATGGAAGCTCTCGAAGCGTTCAAAGCAAAGCGACCCCCCGTCTTCCGAGGGGAGTAGGCTCGGATAGTCCGATGCGTATCTTACTACCATAGCTACATAAATACTGCGATAGTCCTAACCACGTCCGGTAACGGCAAAGTTCTGAGCGATGCCATCTCCAAGCTTCAAGCTCGTCAGGCCCTCCAGTTCCTTCATCATCATGCTCAGCCGCGCTATCTTGAAGCGGTCTTTGAGACCCTTGGTAGCGACATCGCTAACGGTATCCTCCGTCTCCGAGCTCTCATTGAAACGGTTTTCAAACTGGACCCAATCACTTCTCTGCGCCAAATACGGCCGGAGTAGAGTCGCATCAATACGACCGAGATAGTTTTCGGTAATATAGGAGCGTAAGATTTCCGGTCGAACCAGGAAGACATTGCCTAGTTGGCGAATGAACTCGTAACGTTCCGGGAGAGATGGAACGTTGAACGACACGACAGTGTCTTGATAGGACTTGAGATCTCTGTTGGACGTCGTTGACTGAGTGCATGACGTCGCATTTGTATTGACTCACTTTGCAAGCATAAGCCCTCCTGTCGCGCTGACGGGGAATTTGCGCAAATGATCCAAAAGGAGACTATTCATCCATTCAGCTTGTGCGTATGAAAGCGTCGCGGAACTGACCTGTGGAACGAGGTGCCGATCTCGGTGAGGAAGACCTCCCGATTTTTGCCACTCAATGTCTGGAAAGCAGCATCCCGAACTTTCTCCAAAATCTCACAACAAGCATCACACGGCTCTGTGTTGACCCGGGCAAAGGATTGGTCATCGTTGCGAGGCTTGAAGTCGTTTTTCTTTTGCTTTCCGAGTTGCAACGATAGCCAGGAAACGATGGCTGGGAGAACTCGTCGTGGAAGGGAGTATGGATAAAGGCTTGGTAAAACTTACCATCCGTAAGTCGCTGCAGTAGACTGTTACTGGCACCTTCGACGCGACTGACTGCCTGGTTATTGAAGACGGACATCTCACGTCTGGTCGTTACAGATGCAGCCGCCAGGGGAAACAAGGCGACGTTAACGTAGTGTTGCCAGAGATGACACACAAGGTCAACGGTGTGGATCACGGTTAAAGCCTGGAAGCTTGGTTCTACCTTGGAATCGGCAGACTCGAGACGGGCATGTGCACTTTAAGTGGTGGGGTAAACGTCAGCGCGCTCTCTTTACAATCATCGCACTCACGTCTCAATAGCAACTTCGAGATAAGAGGTTGCAATTGCCTCGGCTAATACCTTTAGCAAGGTGAAGGTGTTCTTTGGCCTGCGAATACGTGCGTTAGCGTGGAGCTCGTCCGACAGATGGTCGAAATATACTAACACGTCATTTTGGGCACTAAGCTCGACACATCGCCCAACGGCCTCGGCATGCCACCTCAACATTTTCTCCGCCGTGTCAATACTGAGAAAACCATCCTCCTCGCGTGTCGGCTCTTCAGGAGTCCTCTCATGAACACGATCAGTCATCATACCACCAAACCGAATGATGGCTGCTGCTGCCTGCGCAGAAGTGGTGGACGTTGCCATTGTCGAGGTATTGGCAGCAGCGGCTCCTAAACGATCCACCATGCGGTCAAACATGGTTGCTTTTCCCCTTTCTCGCTGTGTTTTCATCTTCATACAACGTATGAGTTAGCAGTGGAGTAAAAAGATGGCATTGAACTCACATGAAATTGTGTGAAAACACTAAGGAGGTTTGCATAGAGGTCTGTCAAGCTTTTGCTCTCGCGATCAATATATTTCTGTCCTTCAGTATATGGCATGAACAGTTCTTCCATGGCTGTTTCCAGCATTGCAGAGACGGTGGTGGTGGTGGCGCCATGAGCAGCAGAAGGAGTATTGGCGAGCGATTTATGGAGCTCTGCACCCTCGAGCGATGAGGATCGGCTGGGAGTTAGCGAGGGAAGTTCATGTTTCTTCAAGTCATCAACCAGGACAGAAGTCTCGAGATGAATGAGTTGCAGTATTCGTAGATATGCCAACTCCGATATGGAACTCCCCTTATTAAGAAGTTGCTCAATATATTGTTGAATCTACAAAACGATATCAGTGTTTAACACTAATAGTAAGGGACGTAAAATGACGGACCGATTGAGCAAATACGCGTTGGAGGAATACTTGCATGACGAGAGGTGGGTTCGGGAAAACTGCTTGCACAATCTGGGATTCCTGAGCCACCGTCTCTCTAATTTCTCCAAATAGTTCGGTCAGACCTGACTCGGCTCGAGGAGTGCTTTGGTCCGGGTTCGAGATTGTGCCCCACCTGTGTCACGAATACAGTCGAATTAAAAGAGGGAGAAGAAAAAACATACAAATTATCGCTGTGGTCCACATGATCCCGTACCTTGTTCATGAAAAAGTCATGTTGATTAACATACACTTGGACACATGATGTACCGCCGTTGAAATCCAAGAGCGTTTGGGCACAATGCTGTGAAACGGATATTGGACGAACGTGTTCATGGTCGGTCGTTTGAGAATCAGACTCACATGCATCATCTTCGGATCACCCTTGCGGTAACACTTGTCGAAAAGATAAAGCATGTCTTTCTCAAACTTCTCACAATACTTGTCTATGTTTTCTCTTGTCTGCAGGATGGCTGAGGAGTAGTGCGATATAAGTCTCATCCAGAACGCACCTTCTCTGCCATTGGAAGATCCACCTCTTTGGCTACGGTGGTTAACCGTCTAAGGATAACGGCTACTTCTCGTCGGCCATCTTTGCCTTCCTTCTTGAGAGCGTCGAGATGGGTTGTATCCCCACGGGAAAATTGATTATAGTAGTCTATCAGATCATGCGCTGCTTGCGCCCTCTGCCGCTCGATGTGAACAGATTCGAGCTTTTCGCCTACCCAGCGTCAGTGCAATGACAAAGCATCAAGTAAGCTAGCCCACCTATCCGAATCGCCGTGCGCCCGACCTCATTTAGCTTACTCTCCATTGTTGAAAATGACGATCCAACACCCTAACAAACGTGTAGTTGGTCACGCGATCGAAACGAGGAAGTAGCACATACCTCGAACCCTTTGTTCAATTCAGCCATCTTCTTGGAGTACTCTCGCTCGGAAACTCTCACACTCTTCTCAAGCTGCTCCGTCTTGGTTTGTACGTCCTTTCGGATGGCTATCAGGCGATCAACGGCTGCCTCGAACGTGCGGATGAAAGGTTTCGGATCAAACGCTGCAGAGAAACGCGTCACACAGCGGAGGGGGCTCGGAGGGATCAGACGCACGTCCAGAAGAGGTCTTTGACTGGGCAATTAACCTCTCGGACACCGATCCTACAAAATCCTTCACGTCAAACTTCCCCTGAAGAACACGTTGAGCAAGGCATGGGAAGAAGGCACTAGTGCGGACCTGGAACGTATCAAGCGTAAGCTGACCTCCGACTGCGGGGTCAAGCTCGATTCGGTTGGGTTGCTGCATCATTGCATCGGGCGACAGACGCTGTGATATGACCTAGAGTGACATAGCATAGCATTGTTTTGACGTGTTGAAAATCAAAGGCTTCGGACTACGTAACTTGATTCATTTCAAGAAAATCGTCCGCTCCATGGACGTACTTCATCCGCTTGAGGCTCTGCTCCAGTTTCTCGTGACGGACTCGTCCAGCATCACTCACATTTACTACATATTGGACCATCTTTCTTCATCCTCTCTTGCCCCATCCCCGCATCTGCAGAAATGGGTAACCCGGGTCACCTCACTGATGCATTCAAAAGATCCTGCAGCACGCTGGGCCGCCATATGCATCGCGTATCGCATGTCATTTCTATCAAAGTCGCTACTTATTGACAATGCCCAGTCGTGGGTTGGAATTGTATTTCCGTCCTTGTCGGTTTGTGAGATGCCGCGTGTAGCATTTTTCGTTTCCAATTACCCGTCCACAGAAACCTGAGCCTATTCCCATCCTGAGGGCATCTATGCGATATTTGAGTCTGGTGCTCTGTGCTGCAGGACATAACATCGAGTTTCAAAAACAAGTTGCAATCCCTATTGTACCTAAAGTGAGCTCGGCACTTCTCACGATCGCAGAGAAACACAACGACCTAGATATCAAGGTAGCTCCATATGAACCGATGGAAGCCAGTACTTATCATTTACCAGACCTCATCCATCCGAACGCTCGCACAATTAGTACCCCTATACCCATCGCTGCACAAAGCACTCAGCCAGAGATTATTTGCGCTGTGTAATCAGATATTCAGCGGTTCTGTGCATCGCACGACAGATGGGCTTCTTGATGCCACCGTGAATCTCTACGCTGGCCTACACTTCCTTGGAGGGAAGGTTGGGGGTATAAATTTATGGCGGAATTGTTTGGACGAGGTCCTGCGGTTCTCTTGGTCTGCTTGGTTAACCCTGCGAACAACATTTCCTGCAAGTGCACAGCTGAGCCATAAGGCCATAGGATCTTTACACTCATCCGATGGCAAACTACCCAGCCTTCTCTCGCATGCAGATACAATGACTGGCAATCCTTTGACGACAGTTGCACTCAGCCTTGACAGGCTCCGATGCGGAGTCTGCGCGATTGGTGCTCTGTTAAGGTACCTGCAAAATTGTGGCTGTATGTGTCGAATTGTCTGACGAATACCTGTAGGGCACCCGTTAATCGCCCTGTCAGAGTGCCAATTGGTCATCTTGCGGCTTTTTGTTGGTGTTTGTTGGCAAGTACTCTCGATGATGAGGTTGGTTTTACGAAAAACTCCTTGGAGCGTACTCAAGCTGCCTTAGGGACAAACTTATTTTGATCCGCATACTAGAATCGCTGAATCCACAGTGGTGCCACAAATCTGGATGCAAGCTTGTCATTTGCTTTCTTTTTTAGCTCAAACGTAAAATTCGCGGCTCATTTTGCGCATGCTTCCATTAATACACCATTTCTCAGCACACAGGACCTGTTGGCCCCGCATATACCGAGGCTGATCATGATCATCTCGTCTCACCTTGAAAATAATCTTGAACAGTACGCTTCATTACTGCTTGAGAACTCTCTACAATTACTCATGTCGAGCATAGGTCAGAGAGGGTAGTATTCCTACGATGTGCCCACCGGTTGCTTTACTTTTGCCCTGTTGTTGGTGCCACACTGGGGATTAATCGACTCATGAAAGCAACCATCTCTATTTTGTCTCCTCTCTACCTCCACCGGCCACGTGAAGAGACGAGCTCGGGTGCCACCAGTCAGTCTAGAGCAAACAAGAGGAGGCGACGAGATTATGATGTGGATAATATGCTCTCAGTGAGCAATACCACGGTCTGTACAACGGTCAATGAATGCGATTCATTGATCGCAGCTTTAGATGGTGCGCGCCCTGATTTACACTCAAATTCTTGGCTACTTATGAAGTTCGTCAGTTGTGGATCAATGTATGCTAAATGCAGAACTTACTCCTTCCACCCGCTCCCTTGCGAACCGAGTACTTTTGTCCATCCTGTTGTCACTTCCTTCGATGCCATCTTCAAGTCTTTCGTCTGATCCTAACTTCCATGGGAGGGTGGTCAGAAAAGTCCGTGAGATATGCGTTGAGAGTGTACAAGGAATCTCGCATGCCATGAGCAAGGGTACTGGCCTCGTCCTTCGCTCATTCTTCTCTGAGGTATGTGAGCCCATTCTTAGGACGGACTCTTCGGAATTGACGCCGTACACAGAATCTAGTGACACGCGACAAGCTTCATTCTCGCGTTGACCTTCTATTGCATCCCCGTCGCCCTCCATTTGTCCGAACATTACCTTTCGTGGAGTCGCTCTCACTCTCGTCGGCGGAGGAAAGCGCAGAGGAAACAGCAAACCGTCATTCACTTGATCTGGCTTTTGGGAATGGGGACATACGTTCCTTCACTTCCGCGCCGCGAACCCATCTTGAACCAGTTAACCAGAGCTCCTTGGCTCTGGTTCAGCAAACACTCCTTAATCCATCACAAGATGTGGCATTGCTTCCCTCCATTGAGCCGCGCCTGCAAGCTACGAACGACGGCAATGGCGATTTCCCAATGGAAGCAGCCATGTCACCTGTTCTCCCTGCCACACTACCATTACAAAACATGTCCGTACCAGTTGAACCATTATTATCAGTCTCCCAAAAAGCACCTGCATCAATGGTCTATGTGACACCGATGCTGGTCGACGAATCCGACCACGAAGAAGTACCCGCAATCGATCTAGGCTCAGACTCAGATGCCTGAAGTGTGTCATACAGTATTATTATAACCACATAGATGTTTCAGACCCAAGTAT